>PVKE010008670.1:0-47029 GCA_004027555.1 Craseonycteris thonglongyai
TCCCCACAAGGTAGATTTTTAACAGCTGAAATTAAGTTTTTTAATTTGGAAAATGCCTATAAATTATACCAACAAAGCAGTTTCATTGAAACTTTTTGGAAAAATATTAGGTAGTTTCAAAATATCTTTTTAATCTGTAGTCATGATCCAAGCATGTTAAAATGCAAAGTTGGAGAACGAAGTGGAATGTAGTTCTAAATACACAAAAAAAAGAGTGAAAAATTTTTTTCATATTATATTGACCCTCCCCTAATATGCATTTAATTTGAATAAACACAATAATATGATAGGTGGTTATTTTTCTAGAATGGCTGGCAAATGGACCCACATACTTAGTTTCATTTTTTTGATGAATTATCAGATGTAGCTGTCAGGAATTTCTAAGTCACCTCAATACTTAATTCATCTAAGCTTATTTTAACCTTTTCCTAATTCGGAAAATAAGCACAGAATGTTTTCTCAGGGCCTCAGATCGCCATTGTTGCTCCTGTCGGCCACCTCCTCAGGGCCTGTGACACCTGGGTGACCAGGCCTCTGCTCTGCAAGTCCCCCTTCCTTCTTCTCGGGCTTGCTCAGTGAGTGCCTCACACTAGTTCTCACTACATTTGCCAATAACATATTCCCTGTTAGCTTCTGGGCACGCAGATCTCTGCTTGGATAGCTCGTCTTCCCCAACCCAACCCCATCTCTGGAGCAGCAGCATAACACCATCTACTGCCTCCACGGTGCTCACGGCTTCCTGATATGACCTTCCTTCTCATACTTGCTTTTCTGCGCCCCAACCCCAAAGATGACAAGCTCCTAGAGGAGGATCTGAAGCATTGCATTTGCCATTGTATCCAGGGTGGACAAAAGCCCCTGTCGAGGGCCGGCACTGAGCAAGTAGCTCGTGAATGTATTGAGTGGACAAAGATTGATCAAACCATATCCCTTAAAAAGCGCTTTCTATAAAATGTTGTTATCAGCTTGTTTTCATTCATTTCTTACATATTTATTGAATGGCTACTCTGTATAAATTGTGAGGAATACGATGTTGAACAGACTTGTTCCTGAGAAATAAAAGAAAAATTCAGCTAGCTTTCTGTTTACTATATTAACACTTTTAATACTTATTGCATGAAATGTCTATTTTCCAGATGTCTTCATTGTCAAAATGTAAACACGTTTATTTGAAGAAACAGGTGCAAAGCCACTCTCGACATTAATCTAGAAATACTCTCCTTTGTCAGAACAGTGCTATGTGCTGAAAGTTAGACCACTGAGAAAATGACTCCTCAAAGAGTGAAATGGAATTGCATTTCAGTAGGGAAATGTGGTCTTCATATCTCAGAGTAAACAAGTTTACTAAGGAATTAAACTGCATTAGTATTTTGATACCATCTTAAGTTGTCTAAGGTTTTTGATAAGCAACAAGAAGAGTGGAATGTGACACTGGAATGTGAGTCATTCTGTACTTCAAATCTAACGCTTAGCTGAGATTCTTGATGTTAACCCTTTGCCTTACTAACACAAGACTTTAAATCACATCCTTATCCACATCAAGAACACACATTATTATAAAGAAGCTACAACTAAGCAAGTGTATTTGATAGAGGCGAAAGGCAGTGAGACCCTGAGACTTGCAGACCCTCTTTCCCCTTGAGAATCAATGAAAATATTAGGATCCTCTCCCAGAAAAATGCACGTGAGCACATCACACAAAAAATTGCTGCATAAAAATCTTGGCAAGGTTATGAACCCCTGATTTGGGGCCTCTCCCCTCTTCCTAAACACCTCCTCCAGACAGGTTTTAACTCGAACATCAAACCTCAACAGCTGGCAACTTCTTTGATCATGAGTGACAATTGATAAAAATTACTGGGATGTTACCCATTGCTTCCATCAGGAACAAGGCAAGAGAAAAGAGAGAAAAGAAGACAGAGAAAATGAACGATTCATGAATAAATATGGGGATGAAGAGGGTAAGGAAAGAGATCATGGGAAAGGGAGCTAGAGGGAGGAGGTGTGGAGGGGGAGAGGTGGCAAGCCCTCCCTCTGCCCTCTGCTCCTGTGAGCCGCTCTGACTCCATGAGCTCTCCTCTCCAGCTCCTGATCCCTGGTGACTTCTCTCTGCTCCTTGCAGCCCAGCTGCCTGCTTAGGGACAGACCCCACTTCTCTGCTTCCTTCCACTACAGAAGGCTTTTCCACACCTGTTGTCTGAAACGTATAGTGACAATAAGCACATTTACATGGCTCTGTAACCATTGTCACCAACCATTTCTAGAACTTTCTCATCATTCCCAAAATTCTGTACCTAATAACCAATAACTACCATTAAACAAAACTCAAGTTTTGTCTATAAGTTTTTCATGACAAAACTGTATATAATTCTTTTTTTTTTATAAAGATTTTATTTTTTTTTGTTTTTGAAAGGTGAGAAAGCAGCGGGGAGGGCCCAGAGCAGTCTCCATAGTTGTGCATTATTAACTGTGACATGGTTTCACTCCACACAGGTAGATGTGGGGCCACAAGGTGCGAGAACCGAACTGTGGGCCTGCCTCATGGGAGGCGAGAACCTTTATCAGCACAATTCAGCACATGGGTTTGCACGGGCCGAGGTCAGGATTCTATCCCCGGACCTCACAGTTGCAAGGCAAGTGCTCAACCTATTGCGCTGTCCCAGCACCCCTGAATATAATTCCTGAACATTCGGCCAAAGAATGACCTTGAAGTAGATTAAAATAACTTTGCCCCTGGGCTCCCCATCTCCACTGCCGTGGAGCACTGTCAGATTCAGCAGCAGGAAGGCTTTGCGGGGTGCATATGTGATGGAACTGTGATTTGTACCTCAAATAGGGCCGTTTCCCACACTCCTTGGTTCCAAGGAAATGCTGGTGAGGTCTTGTCATCATGATACAGGGCCACCTTCACTCTACTGGAAAAACAGCCCAAACTGCTTGCCACTAATCATGGGTCAATTATGTCATCATTGTGTAGGAAGAATGACCTAATTATCATTACTATCTCCTGACTAAATTAGCAAATCACATAAATTACTTTTCTATTAGCTTCCCCCACAGTCATTCCCAAGTCCTTGAAAAGTTCATAGCAGTTTTGTGCATTTTCCTTTAAAATTGCCTTTTTCACTTCTGTTCCAAGATGGCTCAGCTATGGTTAGACGTTTGTCTTCTCACCTGGTTCCACGGTCTCATCTGGCACCGTAGCTGGTGTTAGGTCAACAAACCCTCATACTAGGCTCTGAGGGATTAAAACATGTCCTATGTACATTGGGTGCCATGACAAGAGGCGACGCTTAGAGTGGGGGCAGACCTTGGCCATGGTACCTGGGTCTCTGATTCAGCTTTCGCACACCTCAGCGGACACGATGTATGCCCACTAGGTGTTTGGGGGAGCAAATGAGGTAATGTTTGGAAGACGCTACTACAGTGCCAGGTGCTCAGGTGAGAAAGACAGTTCTGTTCCCTTCCTCCTTTCTCCCAAATTACTTCTTCAAAATCAGAGGAAAGGAAGTGGTGGGTAGGAAGCAGGACCACGAAAGAATGGAGACAGCTTCTGGTTTAAACGGTACTACTTATACAAAGGTGTCCAGATCAAGAGGCCTCCAGATTTTTGATCTTTGATGTTTTAAGGAAGGAAGGAAGGAAGAAAAAAGTAGAGCCACCTGGGTTTCGGTCTAGCAGAATTCCCTATGAAAGTGCTTATAGAATGCAGCTGTGGCGAACCCAGAAAAGGACTCGAAACGCCCCCAGGCTTTGCCATCAGCCTCGACCATTCCAGGGCGCAGCGGGGCGGAGGTCAGACCGACAGGTGTGGGAGGCAGCGAAGTCCCGGAGGAAGGAGCAGGTGTCGGAGGAGGGGCCCCTCTCTCTGGCACCCGGGCTCCAAGCTCCTCTCGGGGTCCCGTGCAGCGGGTGGCAGGCCCCTGCCCTGTCCCTGGGCGCGCTGGGACGAGGCAAACCAGGCCGTCGGCTGGCGACGCGTTCGCCGCGGGCGCCGCTCCCCTTCCTCGCCCCCGGCGCGGCGGCGGGGGCCTTGGAGTTGGCAGGAGCGCCAGGCGGCCGGGGAGCCCCCGCGAGCCCCCGCTCGCAGGGCCGGGCCCGGAGGAGGGGCCGCCCCGCCGCGGCCGCGGTGGCGTGAGCGCGGGGCGGGGTCCCGGGCCCGGCGAGGAGGGCGCGCGCCGCCCCTCTCCGGCGCGGCGGGCGGGAGCAGGCAGCCCTCCATTGGTCGGGCTGGCCGGCCAATCCCCAAAGGCCGCGGGCGGAGGTGGGCAGTGCGGGGAGTCCGGAGCGGTCCGGAGGCTCCGCGGGACCAGTCGCATCGAGCCTTCGAGGCACCGCCCGCGCGCCTCCGTCCGCCCAGGGGAGCGTCCTCCGAGCCGCTGGCGCTGCGGCCACTCCTCGGGGCCAGGAGCGGGGAAGCCGAGCGCGGGAACCCTCGAGCCGAGCGCAGCCTCTTCCCGCCGCCGATCACCATGACCCACTTCAACAAGGGCCCTTCCTACGGGCTTTCGGCCGAGGTCAAGAACAAGGTACGCCCGGCCTCGGGGGGGGGGGTCCCCGAAGCTGGGCGGTGCCGGGCCGCGCTGCCCACCGCGCGCCTCCGCTCGCTGGCTTCGCGGAGCGGAGGCGTCGGGGCGGCGCAGAGCGGCTGCGCGTCCCCATCCTGCCCGGGACCCGAGGCGCCGGCCCCGGGCGTTCTCCTGGCTTTGTTCCCGCGCGGCGGGCCGGGCGGACGCCGGGCGCGGGTTCCCGGGCTCCTGGAGTCGCGCCGCGCGGGCCACGGGAGTCGGTCGTGGCGGCGGGACCACCTACCCCTCCGGGCAGGGGGCTCCCCAGCATGGTCCCTCGCCCTAAGGTGGGGCAGGTCTGTGCGACGAGGGACCCCGAGGGCTGCCCCGGACGGAGCTGCTGCCGACCCTGCGCCCTCTCCCACTCCAACTGCCGGGCCAGATGCAGCTGCAAGCAAAGTTAGGCGGTTACGTGGCCCCCCGGGGCCCCCCATTGTTCCTCGCCTCTTCCCGGGGTCTGTCCCCTCGATCCTAGGAACCTTTCACGGTTTGCCGAATGTTGGTGCCTTGGGGCGCATTGCCGCTTCTGTAGGAAACCGAGACAAAGCCCGAGCGCGGCCGCTTCGGAGTGATGTTTGCCAGCGACTTGATTTTTTTATGAACCCCTGAGAACTTTGTGTACATAAGGCTGTAACGGTACCGAGGGTGTCTTCGTGGGTTTCTTTTGTTCAGCGTTAGTTTGCCGAAGCGTAGTTTGGGGCCATCTGGCTTTGGGCGCGCTTAGTTTTGCCACTTAGCCTAGCAGAAGAATGCGTCGGGTTTATCTTGGGACTTTGGGTCTAGAAAAGAGATGGGAGGCGTCCCCCTCCCCAAATTCTTACTTCCTCCCTCCCTGCATTCCAAGTCCATGACATCAGGGTTTTCTCGGGGGAGAGACCAGCCAATCGGCTCGGAACTGCGCACAGAACGCTCATTGTCTCCTTTCTGCTGTTCTGGTCAAAGCGCCACAAAGGAGGGCCGCTGCGCTTTAATCCCCGCAGGCCTCCTGGGAGCCGCGGCGCGTCGGTAGGCCACCGCGCCTAGGGTACCCCGGCCTTGTCGGAGCGGTGCGCCCCAGCGTGTGTGGGCGCCCGGGGGGCGCTGCGTGCACTGCATTATGCAGCAGAGGCACACCCTTGTCAAACCCCCAGGGAAAGTTGGGGCTCTTCTCCTACCCCGTTACAGTCTACCATCAACTGCTGATAAATTCTGAACAATCTTTGGAGCAATGAGTTAGTTGACTTTATTTTTAGTCCGCATCCGCCAGATTGAAATGTTTAGGTCCTTTTTACATGTGTGTTGTTGCCTTTATTAGAAAAGTTGCCTGGACACTTTTTTTAAAGAACAGAAAAGTGAGTGGTTTGTGTACGATTGGCTACAAACCTCCCCCGGTGAAAAAAAAACTTACAAAATCGTGTTCTTTTCTTTCCAAAGTTTACATATGGAGGTTTCGGAATCTTTTCAGAGGAATCTGCCACTCCACGCTGTTGGGTGGGATACTCTGGCCTGGCTTGTGCACATTAATTTTAATTCGCCCTTGTGATTCTTGGCTGGCCGAAGCATAGTCTCTACCTTTTGCATTGTAAATGAGGTTCTGATAACTTTGGCAGTCCTTCAAGTGACTGGCTTCTCTAGGATGTTAATATCATGTTAAAGGCAGATTCTGCCCTTTTCCTGCTTAATATTGAACAGACTCGGAAGGCATACACTGAGGCCAGACCACTAATTATTAGACGTTTTTTGAAATAGTAAACCTCGGTGTTCAGAAACTGGAAAATTAGTTGTAACTTTGGGTTTGTCCCTGGAAGCACCAAACCCCTTCTTAAATAACCCCTTTCATTGGCATGGTCTTTTCATACAGTGTCCTTTCATAGGAGTCTTTTGATCTTAACAGCCCTGTGAGGTGGGGAAGGATTATCCACCATCATTTACAGATGAGAAAGGGTGTGGCTTGCTTAAGATCACAGAAGAAATTTGGACTATTCTAAGAATTTTAACCCTAAGAGTGGTCTCTTAGTTCAGTGAAGTGCTCAGGGATGTTTTATAAATCACTACAGTGGTCTGACCCCTACCCCACCGCCACCCATTTTTGCTGCCCACCTGTTGCTTCTGGATGTTGTGATTACTCATGTAATTCTGTCTTAATCTGTTCCGGGCTTGGAGATCAAATATCCATGTTTGAACTGTTGCATTTCCACTCAGGACTCAGAACCTCCTGATGAGTGGATATATGGAACAAGAACTTTGACTTTGCTTGGTTTGGACACCTTTCAAATCCTTCCTGCTTTTTCTTCATGTATTGCATAACGGATACATGGCCTAAATGTAAGGGTATTTGTTTTTCCTTGAAACCTCATTTAACAAGAGTAGGAAAAGCATGAACATCCTGAGGAGGCAATGTGGAATGGACCTTGGAGTCAAGTAAACATGGGTTCTGGTCCCCCTTCTGCCACTTACTGCATTGTATCATGTTGGGCAAGTTATTTAATATCTCTGTTCTAGTTTCCTAATCAGTAAGATGGGAAATAATAGTTACCACCCCTCAATTCTGCATTGTTGGAATGCATCTGTCTTGTAGTAACTATTCAATGGCTTGCATTGTGGCTGTTTTTAGTAATAGAGAATTAGTATTGGAGTTATAGTTCTTAGACTTTTATGTCATTGCCTCTTTTAAGTATTCCATTTTTATTAAATAATTCTTTGGTCTTTTATTTTTTACTGTGAAAGCAGTTCATCAATGAATTGAGGGAGTTTTTAATCTTAGATAATTTTAGTCAGTACAATTTCAGAGAAATATCTATAAACTTAAGATACTTGTTTGATGACAATACTTGTTAGAATATACAGACTTTTTTTTTTTTTTTTTATGGGCAAGAAGATGTTTGAAAACAGTCTTAAAAAAGTAGAATCCTGCAGCCAGAAATATGAACGTCTCTTTCATAAAAAAAGGATCAATAACTTGGAATCTACAAAGATCATAATAGAGAGTTAGGGGAAATACAGACGCTGATGCAGGTAGTTCAGTGAGGAATAGAAACACTCTTAAAGTAATAAGGTCCAACATGTGTTATCCAGGCCCTTGACGGAATCTTGGGGATGAGAATGTAAAGTGAAACATCTCTGTGCTTTAAGAGCCGGAAGAAAACAAGAGGTCCTGCCTGAGTGGTGGACGCACAACCTTTCGTGATACTGGCTCTGACAAGATGTCGAGTTTGGGTAGTTTCTTGTAAAGTTGAGGATGCAGTGAAGCCATTACTGCCGGGAGCTTTCTTATATGCTTCAGGGAAACAGAGAGAAGTGGGTTGTTGGGCAATGGGTGGAACTGATATGATCTGACCTGGGTATGTTTTCTGAGAGGACATACTAAGCATGGATTCGGGAAGCACAGTCTTAACATTTTTTTACTCTAATGGATTGAAACAAAGTAGCTCTGAGCTCACAGAATCTGCTTGATTATAAATGGTACCCCTCAACAACTAAAAACCATTTTGGAAGACTTATTACTAAAACTGTAACTGTAAGTTTTAGTAATAACGTACAGTTATTACTAAAGAGTAAATTGAAACAATCCTAAGGTAATAATTTAGTTGGACCCAGTGTTCCATGAAGCCCTGCTGGCTTTCCTGCTTGCTTCCATTTGATCAAGCCATTGCTCTGGGGTGGCCCTGATCAGAGTAAGCCCAGGGTGACTGGGGACTCAAGCTATAAACCGCACCCTAAGCTGGTCTGCCTTGTTTTCCTGCTAAGAGCATGAGAACCATGTTAGAAATGTACAGATTGGTTTAGCCTTAGCTTTTTTTATTACAGATTGGTTTAGCCTTAGCTTTTTTATTTTCATTTTACAGTTTAGAAATAAGGTTTTTAACTTAAAACTTTTTCTTTGTTTAATGTCTCTTCACCAGTGATAAGGATCTTTATATAAGATCTATACTGTGGAATAGAACTTGACACATAGTAGATGCTCAATAATTTGTGGATTTAATAAATTGATTCATCAGAAATAGATTTTACTATCTTTAGAAACTAGAAATTAACCTTGTGTGAGTAGTCTACATAAAGAAATTCTGTAATGACATTTTTGAAAGATGAAGTGATTTTTATAGCTTATAGGTCTTCAGTTTCTTTTATTAGTTAATATTACATTGAAAAGTTATCATTAACAATTCTGTCTTTGTTGCTGAGCTACTTTCTTAGACTCCCACATGAGAGAGGAACAGTAAAGGATAAAGAAGGTATATTTTGCTGAATTGCTGCCTCTTTAAAATGCTCAGATTAATCTCCTCTGGAGTATTAGTGAGCATTGTTATCAAGCTCACAGTCCTGTGACCTACAGCTTCACACTCTTTGTGGAAATTGTACTGTATGTCTGCCTCTGTTTATTCTTTTAGATTCCAAAAATAAGCTTGACAATGAAAAGCTTTCTGGACTATCATCGATCAGAAGTATATATATCCTTTTCCCTGTGCCTCCCTTCCACGTGGGATCATGAGGGTGAATGAGTTCACTTAACAGTGTATCATAAAGCATAATTAATATTATCTGAGATGTAAATACACACACCGTGGATGGTTTTGGTTTTCAGCCAGTCAGCATCTCCAGCAGAGTGAGGACATGCTGTATTTCCCTTCTCAGTGTGACTAGGTAGTGGGAGAGAGCTTGTCCTTAGAATTTTTTGGTAAGTTCTTTTTTATTCTAGGCATTAGGCTCCTACAACATATATCCTATGTGCTCTGGTTCTTTTTAACTCTGAACTTATAGCCATCATGGGCTTTTGTTTGTCTGTTTTAATTGTTAAAGTTATTGGGGATAATATTCCTTGTTAATAATTACATAGGTTCCAGGTGTACAATACATTGTCTATGTATTGCATTATGTGCTCACCACCCAGAGTCAGTTCTCTATCACCATAGATTTGATGCTCCCTCCCTTCTTCCCCACCCACCTCCCCCCTTACCCTCAGGTAAACACTGAACTATTGACTGTGTCCACGAGTTTTTGTTTCTTTGTTACTGTTGTTTTTATATTCCACATATGAGTGGTCATATGGTTCTTGATCTTTACAGTCTGACTTATCTTGCTTAATATGATCTCAGGGTCCATTCATGTTGTTGCAAATGGCGATATTTCATCTCTTCTCACTGCTAAGTAATATTCCATTGTATAAGATGTACTTCAATTTCTTTACCCAGTCATCTGTCAAAGGACACTTTGGTGGTTTCCATGACTTGGCCACCGTCAGCAGTGCTAGGATGAACATTGGGGTACATGTACCTTTGCCATCGTGGTTTCTTAACTGTTACTCATGAACTTGTGCTCAGATTTTTGTTAAGGATTTCTTGAGCCCAGGGTCAATCAGGGTTGTTTTGGGGGCCTGAATTTCGGGGGATCATCATCACAGACATTCAAAAATGTTTTGCAAATTTTATAAAAATGTAGGGCCATGGGAATCCTTGTGAACTTGGAGCTGTTTTGTAGGTCTCCTCCAGGTTCTTGTCAGTGAGACAGTAGAGCCTAGTGGCTAAGAACACAGCCCCGGAGACTCTGGCTTTTACTCTGACTTTGCACTTTGGGCCAAGTAACCTGTGTGTGTCTCATCTGTAAACTGAGGCTATAGGAATACCTACCTTTATAGAGTTGTTGGGAGAAATGAGTAAGATAGACAATCCATGTGACGTGTTTACAGTAATGCCTGGAACTAAGAGTACACGTTATGTAAAGCTCCATTTCACTGGCTGGTTCTCTGCTGGTCAAGTTCAGTCCTGTGTTCTCCTGAGCTTCCTTTATCTTCTAGATGTCGAGATTATCTCCAGGAATTGGACATTCATGCATGAATCTATTTGTATCTGAGTAAGGCTGTTGGCAAGCAGGGGACCGTGCTGCCCAAGCTGTACCTCTCTGTTTCACTTCTGTGTCAGGACTGTGATCTGTCCCCAGAGTCCCTAGCCACGCCCCCCCCCCCCCCCCAAACCCTGTGATGGTTTCCCTCAGTGAGATCCCAGGGTCTCTAACCTTGTTCTCATTCTGGTCCATGCTGCCCATGGGACTGGGGACTTCTGTGTAGAGTTAGAGGCCTTTGTTTCTGGCCATGGCATTACTTGGCTTTTTCTCCCTAAGAGATTGATTTCTGTTAAACAAGATACATCTTTCATTTCTGGGTTTCAGAGAGGGCTCGTGTTTCTCCACAGTGGACTGATAAACATATTTACCTTCTAGTGCTTTAGTCTTGCTTGTGATTGGAGGCTTCTGTGGAAGTAGGTCCCCGAGTAGAAAGACTAATTTCTAGATTTCCCCCATGTGGTAGGAGGGAGCTTCTTTAGCATTTTCCTTCTGCCCCCAGGAGCAGGAAGCGTCAGAGTGGGAGAGGGCTGTTGGGCAGGTACATGGGCAGTGGGATGTGAGTGTGGAGAAAAGAGAAGGTCCTTTGGGCTTGCAAGTACTCTTTGGGGTATTTTCTTTTCTTCCCCATCCAATTTTCCAGGGGTCCTCGCTGCTGTGTCTCTAGATGGGATTGGCTATGACATCACTGTTGTTTCTTCTCCCCTTCTCAAATGTTTGCACACTGATCTTTCTTCCTCGCCCCAAGCCTCTCAGCCTGCTCAGTGCTGCAGGAGGCTCCACAGATGGGTAGAGTGTGTGCCTTTTTACTGCAGTTTGCCCTCCCTCCCTCTTTTGTTTCACGTGGGAGGAAATAATCAATACCATGTGTCCTAAGTCTCTCATAATTCAAACATGTGATTCTACTTTGAATGTAAAAATAGCAACAGCAATAATACTTTGGATAAAGTATAGATATATTAATCATACTGTGAGCTTGTCAGGGCCCTTGGTCCGTCCTTAGCAATTGAGTTGGGACCCTAGAGCTGTTCTTCAGAGTCTACAGGTGGTCAGATCCTTCACCTGAATGGGCCCATTCTCAGCTCTGCAGACTGGCATGCATTTGTCTCTGCTTTTTCCTTACCTTTCTTCAAGGACTTGGATGTTGCATAATCCCTCCATCCTATGCACACACTCACACAGACGTGCACGCATATGACTTGCCAGCTAGGCTTTTGGGTCCCATTTTCTTCCTCTCTGGGCTTGATTTTGAAAAGTTATTTTCCCTTTCAGTGACAGCTCTGCCCTTGACACCCTTGCCTGCAGTCTGTCCTAGAGCACCTCTAAAACATGCATGTGGCACGAGGCTACTTTTTATAGGGGCCCTTGGAAGAGTTAAAAATGTTTTAGTCTAAGACATCTGCAAAATATCCTGTTATGAACTTGTGCACCGTGCTGCCAACGCTCATTGAGGCGGCAGATTCCTAGGGACTGGCTTGAGACTGTGCTCTTTCCATCCGCACAGTGTATTCACGGTGCGTCAGTGATGCAGTGATGGTAGTGCTGGCTCCTTCTGGATGCATTCTTAATTCTCCATGAGTTGAAAGGACTTTAGGTTAAGCCAGAGTCTAAACCACCGCCCTCCTTTGTTCTTCATTCTCTTACCACTCACAGTTCCAAGCATAGTTCCCTGTGCCAGAGACTGGTGGTACACATGGAGTTTCTCTCAGCTGGGTCAGGAGGGTGGGAGTGGGAGGGCATCAGTAGTGGGAAAAACTTAGGCTCTGGAGCCGGACCTGGGTCCAAATCCCTGCTGAGCTCTTTGGGCGAGTCATCTTGGCATGAAGATGCGTTGACCTTGGGGAGTCATCTTCCTTGCCTATGAGAAACTCTCCTCTTTTATCCTTATTTTGTGAATGAAATGTTTGTTTGGAAGAATGCACACAATACCAAGATTTAAAAGTAAAGAAGCTAAAGTATCTTTCCTGTAACCCTTATCTCAACCACTGTACAACTTTGCATATTGTTCAGCCATTTTAGGAACTGAATTACAGTCTATTCTATGGATTTCCATGATTCATTCATTACTTTTCTACTGGTGGATATTTCCTTAAAATGTACTTGTGGGGAAAAGTGTATAACTTCTGACCATGTGTTACAGGATTTACCATATAGCTCTTAAAAACCCAGTTTAGAGAAGGAAGGTCTCTTGATGTTAAAACAAAACTCTGTCAGAGCAGCTTTGTCAAAATTCATGTCATGTGCTTCAGTTCTTCATTATCAAGTCGTGAGTCCCCAACGACCATGACCCACCCCCCCATTCGTCACTCCCACCAGACTCCCGTGCTGAGGACAAGGAGTGGGATAAGTTATTTGATCATACAAATTATTTTTTAAATAGAAAGCTTCGGCAGCATCATGGTGATCTCTTATCAAAATGGCTGTCCAATAGTGTCAGTTTGTGTTTATGATATGTTGAATTTGAAGGAGTATCTAGTACTGGACAAGAATGGCCAGCAACGTGTAGGGAGAAGGACACAGGCTGACATTTTTTGAGCTCTTAAGATTCCTATCACTTAAGTTACTCACTCCTCCCAGTGACCCTCTGGTGTAAGTGCTGTTAACGACCTCTGCTTGACAGGGGAGGAAACTGGGGTGTTCTGGTAGACACGAGCTTCAAGACGCGCGTGTTTCCAGAGCCCATGCTCCTCAGCCTCCTTTGAGGACTGGTGTCTTTTGAGGGGAAGAGGAGCAGGCAGACCAGAGAGGGAAGCTCCCAGCTGGTCTCATTGAACAAAAAGCCAGAGCACTCCAAGAGTGCCGCCGAGAGGCCAGGAGGAGGACTGGGAACAGGCCACACCACCTTTGGCTACTGAGCGGTCACGGGTGACCTTTGAGTGGTCATCTTCAGTGCAGCAAATTCCTTCGGGGGGTGGGGTAGGAAGGAGAACTAAGTGAGGAAATGGAGAGGTTTGTGAGGAAATCAGAGAGAAACGGGACAGTGTTTTGTGGCTGGCCACAGGTTCCGTCAAAGATGCTCTTTTGCCCATCGATGGACCAAATAGAAGAAAGGGCAGGACGGGTAGGGGCAAAGCAGCAGAGGGACAAGGATTCCCAAAGAGAAGCTGGGAAGGAGAAAGAAAGGGCCAGGAAAACACAGGACCCAATGAATAAGCCTTCTTTTCTACGGCGACTGTGTGATCCTCTTCCCACGTAGCCACTTTTGGCCACTGGTGTCTAGTGGTGTAGGCAACAGGGATAGGAGGGGACGGCCCGGCCCAGGCCCACGTGTGCAGTGCACTGGTGCCTCAGCTGCTTCTGTCTGCTGAGTGCCCTCCGCATGTCTCACCCCCTTGGGCCTTGATCCAGAGGGATGCCAACTTCAGTTTATTGTGTTCTTTGTGCTGCATGTCCATAGCCAGCCTTCAGAGCATGATCTCCAATAGACCTTTGTGTGGGGGTGCAGCACCGTGCTGGAGGGTATGCTTTTTTAGGGTTTCTGTCCATCTGTAACTGATTGTTTCCTTCTTTGTCTTGATGTGTAAGAACCTTGGACAGCATGTCTTTGGTGATGATTGTGTAAGGACTTGGTGGCTTGTAGGTGTTTGAACCTTACTCCTGACTTCACCTTTTTTCACACTCTCCATTAAAACCAAATGAACCAAAGACATTTTTACCTAATTAAGGTCTCAGAAGGTGAGTATCATAAATCTTTGTATGCATTTCATGAGGTAGCATACAGTTTTTTTAGAAAAAGAGGATTATGGGAAATTCCACCCTTTTTAATGGAAGTTTCATATCCTCTAAATTTCATTGGGGGAGAAGGAGTTGGTGGTATCTTGCACAGTGAATACATCTGTCAGACTCCTGTGAAATCTCCCCAGCCAGCCTCTGTCCTACTCTGTTTAGCACGGGGTGTTTCAGCTCAGTGCCTGGCTGGCTGTGTAAAGCCACCTCTCAAACAGCAGGCTCCACTGCAGTGAGCCCGAAAGGCCTTCAGGTCTGGGTCCAGACCTGAATCCCCAAGAGGAGCCCCATGGCGTCTCATTCTCCTTGGCCTCCTCTCTGCCCTTGTCCTTCCAGTCGCTCAGAGGAAGGGAGCGGTGTGTGTTTTGACTCAGTTTTGGGGTAGGCAGCTGGGAGCACTTGGGTGAATGTGGTCAGTGGCCTGGGAGTGGACAGAGTTTCCCAGATCGGTATAAATGAGTGACTGTTTATACTTGGGACACTGGAGGTGATTTCATGCCTCTGTCATAATGGACTCTGAGACTCCTCCTTTGAAGTCTGCTTGCTAACTAGTTGATGAGGAGTGAGTACACATTCCATATTGCTTTGAAGAAGTCACTACTGTGATATCCCTGTAACTGTGGGAAAAGATAAGACCACTTTCTGCTATTCACGTGTCCGACTCAAGGTTATTTGGGAAGCACCTAGAGTCCAGCTGAGGAGGTGCGTGCAGGTGCGTGAACATCTGGAGAGCAGAAGAAACTGGAAGCCTGCAAACACTGTGATGAGTAAAGTCTAGACCTTTCAGTATTCTGGACGTGAGAGCTGTTTTCATTTATTTTACCTGCGGCTTTAGTTAAGATCCTCTTTCAGCAAGATCTCTGGTCACATAAAGTTTAAGACCCAGTGGCCTCTATAAAGTCAGAGCTTGTTGTCCCACCAGCTTTCTTGTGGGTCTTCTTCCCGCCTGTGCTTCACTGGCCCTCACGTGCTGGCTTTCCCTTCTCACATGCCTCTCGTCCATCTCCTGAGAACTTCTGCATATTTATCCTGGTCTGCCCTTCGCATGCAGAGTCAGTTAACTCCCTTGTCTGTATGGTTTCATCGAAATAGTTAGCTGGTGTTTCTCCCACCCCCAAAGTCCTTCTAGGTTGTGTGTAGCCACTCCTGGCTAACCCGGTCTCTCCCAGTAGGCTGTGTCTTGTTTTTTCTAATCTTTTTCCCACCCAGATCGCTCCTTCTAGAAACTGGTATCTGTTTGTTAATCCCCCCTGTTAAGTGCAGCACCCAGAATTAATCACAGTGATGCCACAAATGTAGTGGAACGTGCCAGGCTGCAGTGGGATTATGAACTAGCTCCTGCGTTTGACTACAGAGCACTAACTCATTCTCTTTTGATCCTCGTTGTCACTTGGTCAGGCAGACAAGGCACCTCCATGTCAAAGGAGGATTCTAAGCCTTGCTTTGTCAAGTTGATTGTCCCTGTCCATAGTAGGGGCGATGCTGCATTAAGTAAGCTTTTCCTTACTTACCTCATGAGGCTATTGCCATCAAACACATATGACAAGCAATAGCATTTTATAAAGAATTGTGTGCCTGTGCAAACCACAGTCTCTTGAGCTCTTTTAGGCTCACTGAGTAAGCTTCACACCATTATCTCTAGAACTTTGGTGCAGGGGTTATGCACATACCTTAAATAATTTGTTTTAGCTAGGAGCTTTCTGGATCTGAATCTTATTTCTTTGTAACTATCCCAGTGTTACTGTCTATAAGTTTGATAAGTATGCCAACTAGTGTGTTTTCAAATCATAACTTACTGAAACAGAAGAGAGCAGATCTAGATCTAAGCTTTCGGGTCCACGTCACCAGGAGCTCCTCCTGTCTTGAGGTCGGTCAGCACAGTGCGCCCGGTTGTTCCGTCTGGCCAGGCCCCACTTCTAGGATTACCCAGCTGGACTTAAGGAGCGCCGTGGACATAAGGGACTTTTATCAGAAAGTAAAACAGATCCGTCCCTGGTGATCCATCTAAGATTACTAGATTGTTAGATCAGGGAGATGTGACGCCCATGAAAATCAGCGGCATTCAAATGCAGATGCCTTCCCCTGACAAGGGAGGTCTTCCAATCTGGTGTTTTCCTAGTCTAGTAATACTATCAGGGGATGGAAAATCATTCATCGTGTACCCACTGTGTGTCAGGTATGGGCTCTAGGGGTTCAAAGACCAATAAGCCTGTTCTGCCCTCAAGAAGATATAGGCAGGTGGCCTTAGATACACCCTGTGGACCTATGCTGGCTCCTGGTGATGACTGTCTCCCCCCCCCACCACCACCACCACCACCACCACCGGGGCCCACACATCCTCTAGGTTCCTCACACTGTGAGCTGTTAAATATGCACATCTTTTAAAATCATTATTATTATTATTATTTAAGATTTTATTGTTTTTGACAGAGAGAGAGTGAGAAGGGGGAGGGCCCAGAGCAATCTCCATAGTTGTCCATCATCAGTTTTATTCCACACAGGGTCCGCACAGGCCAGGGCCAGGATTCGATCCTCAGTCCCCGAGCTACAAAGTGAGTGCTTAACCTGCTGAGCCATCCCGGCTTCTCCTAAATCATTATTTCTCAGTTTAAATTCCTCTGAGAATTCAGCCTCTATCCTTATTCTCTCCTTGTTTAAATTTAAACTTTCAAAATCCACTTTAACTATGTAAATTCTAAACTTTGTTGTTGTCTGAAGGTCATTGTCTAGGACAGAGAAGACAAAATTGACTTTCTGTTGGTTCTACATTTTCCTGTTATTTGCCAGCTGTACTGTGTGCTTTAGGCACTGGACCACCTCCTAAATTATCATTAAGGCTTTAACTTCATGTCAGTTTCACAGTATTCATACATTCAGTCATATTGTCTTTGTATTTATTTAAATCTGCATATTAAGAGGAAAAAATTGTGCTGGGACCACATGCTGGAGCCTTGATCTGGAGCTCCACCTGCACCGCTGAAAGAAGGGCCACACTTTTAAATGCTCTCAATGAAACACCTGTTTACCTGAGGCAGACGTTGATTTTTTCCATAGTTTAAAAATATAGGGAAAGCCGGGACGGCTCAGCGGGTTGAGCGCTCGCTTTGAAGCCCTGAGGACCGAGGATCGAATCCCGGCTCCGGCCCAGGTGGACCCACATGCTGAACTGGGGAGTTCCCACAGTTCGGTTCTCTAGCTGTCTCTGTCTTTATCTCTCTCTCTTTCTGTCAAAAGTAAAATAAAAATAAATATGCACTGAAGATAAAATAATTACTCTATAAATATAAAAAAGTAATAATAATAATTACTCTCTATAAATATAAAAAGATATTAAAAAAATATATATATATGGTGGGGGGATGTAAAAAATAACTTTTCTTCCCACCTTCTACGTCTGGCTGGGCTCATCACATTAGCATGAGACAGATTGACAGGAGAAAATGCCCCAAGTTTATTACCTGTGTACATACGGGGGTTCCGCAGGAATATGAGCCGCAAGCATGCAATGGACACTTGAGGCTTATGTGCCACCTTAAGCTAAAGAGAAAGGGAGCTGAAGGGATTGGGACTTCAAAGGGCAGAAGGCAATTCACATGGACATGGCAAATGTTTGGTAAATCATTGTGTGCTGGGGGCCATCTGTAACAGTAAGGACTCAGAAGGACTTGGATCCAAAGGGACCTTGCTAGATTTCTCCCTGTCACACTTAGTTCATATTGAACTAGTGATAACTCCCTGGAGCAGGTCCTCTATCTAAATCCTCTTAAGCAGTTAGGGGAAAGGTTCAAGATTTTTCCTGAGAGTTTTTTCCTAAAATAGTCAGTATCCCCACAGGCATATTTTGGGGTGGGGAGGTCTGCTTCCTCTCAGTAGGCACTCCCCCTCAAATCTTTAGCAAGCTTATGCCATAGAGTCAGCGATTCTATAATGGTCTTGAGGAAGGCATGCAATTGACCTTGACAACATTGTCCCAACCAGAAAGTGATTTTTCTCAAGAATTCCCAACCCCTGCCCCTCGTAAGACACAAACCTTTTTAAAAAAGTTTTTTAATCTCTTCATCAGCAATAATGTGAAAAGGAATGAGAATTTGTGTGGGAAGGGACAGTGGTGATGGGCCATCGCTGACATGAGCCTGTGCGCATTGGGGCTTACTTTTTAAATTGTAGACAGTAAACTGAATAGTCGTTAAATAGAAAGCCTTGTACCTGTACACTGAAGATGATAGAGTATGTCAGGCACTGAGCCCGGCCCTGTCACCTGTGGCATGGGCTTCAGTGCACAGCGACTCCAGAAGGAAGGAGACTGACTACCTGCAAGAAATGAGGTCACCAGGGTTAAGTTACTTAGGTCACACTGGTATTGAGAGCAGTTTTTGGAACTTTCTGAAGTTTGATTTCGGAGCATGTGATCTCTAGTCTGTTGTATTCCTGACCTGAAAACGTAAACATTTGCAAAGGTGTTGACATGTTTGGAGGCTCCATTGGGAGAGGGGCACAAGGTATCAAATGGCAAGTGATACAGAGAAGGAAGGGCGAAGAGGCATCTTGACATTTCAGATGGAAACTTGTTTCCTATTTTGAGTCCCTGTCTTTCTATTCTTCCTTTATTTTCAATACACTGCTTTATTCTGTTTTTTGGCAAATGTCTTAACACACCTTAATCATCGTCACTTTCCACTAGAATGTTGCTTTTCACTTAGAACGTAAGCTTTTGGGGCAGAGTTTTGCCTTTGAACCATGTGTGGTGCAGAGTAGCCATTTGAAAGGCAGAAGGAAGAAGTGATAGAGAAAGCAGTTGAAGGAAGAATCCAAGACATACAGGAACACTTCAGCGTGGGATGCTGATTTTGAATATGATTTTACTAGCGAATTTGGACTAATACAGGGTTGTCTTGGTGGTTGAAACAGGGAGCCTGGTAAGAATTGAGAGTTTGAACATGACTGAAGTTTGGGGGACACTGTAGTAACCACTAGAAATGGTAACCTGGTATTGTCTGCTTGCAGGTTTTAACAAGCGTTGTGATAAGAACATATTGTAAGAAGTAATATATAGGAAAGAGATGTCTCCATTCTTTAGTAGATTCTCGAATATCCCTGGGTGTAAGCGGGCCCATCAGACAGTTCTTGGGCACCTGTATTACCACCCTTCTCATGCCAGTGCATCTGCGTTTTTACTGAGTGCACTTTGATGGGCGCTCCCTGTATGCTGAGAAGCCCCATAAAACAGTGCCAGGGGCCGCACTTAGGTCAGTTGCTGAGATGGTTCTGGAAGCTCGGTTGCCCTCATTACTCTTTACCCCTTGTAGGGATTGAGAAGAGAGTCCTGGGAAGCGCTTGGCTTTGTGTGAGTAGCCAGCAGGATTTTTATCTGGTTTAGTGTCCCCCTTTCCTGTTAGGAAGTCTAATTGCCTCCCAACCCCCACCCCCCTCCCAAATTGAATACAAAGGAGTAGAGTTTATTGGAGAGGGTCACAAATTATTGTAGTATCTAAGGTTGTCCCCTTCCTTTGGGGGGGGGCAGTATCACCCCCATTGAGAATGTATGCTCCACATGCGTTTACTTTATTATTTTTTTTTTTAAGATTTATTTATTGTTTTTGACAGAGAGAGAGAGATACAGAGTCAGAGACAGAAGGGGGGGACCCAGAACAGTCTCCATAGTTGCACATCATTGGTTTTTCCACATAGTTTCATTCCACAGGTGGGCATGGGGCTGCACAGGGCAGGAACTGGGCTGGGGTCTCGCCCCGGTGAGAACGGAACTGGGGGCACTCCCCAGTTCAGCATATGGGTCCACACGGGCCGGGGCCGGAATTCAATCCTCAGTCCCTAGGGCTGCAAAGTGAGCGCCTAACCCACTGAGCCATCCCGGCTTCCCCTACTTTATTATTTTTAATTTTTAACAAGTACTGTTTTAGAAATCTGAAAGGTCACTAGCTAGTAAGGATTGTGCTGCCTTTGAACCTGAGGGTGACTCCAGACTGTTGCTGTTAGCGGTTCTGAGGAGACAGCCGTGGGAACAGTGCAAGGCTGAAGCCACCCTGGGCCTGACCTCGGGGACACAGGCGGGAGCCAGACAGTGGAGAACGAAAGGGAGGGAGAGCAACCAGATCGAGCGCCTCAGGGGCATTTTTCCTCATCTTTGATTTATTTGCCTTTTTAGATTAAATGCACTGGGGCAACAGTGCTTAATAACGTAAGTTTCAGGTGTACATTTCTATATACATCATCTGTGTGCATTGTGTATTCACCACCAAAAGTCTAGTCTCTTCTGTCACCATATATTTGAGCCCTTTACCCTCTTCAGCCTCCCACACCCCCTTCCCCTCTGGTAACCACTAAACTGTTGTGTCTGAGCTTGTTTGTTGCTTTCTGTTTGATGGTATCTCACTTGTGAAATCATATGGTTCTTGTCCTCTTCCATCTTACTCATTTCACTTAAAATGAATGATACACTCAAGATCCATCCTTGTTGTCTGTCACAAGTGGTAGTATTCTTTGCCTTTTGGCTGTTTGGCAAGGGGGTTGCTGGTGAGCTTTAGTGAGAAAGCCTCCAGCAGGTGTTCTCTGTACAGAAGTTGTTTGCAAATGTGCCTTGACGGGAGGGAGGTGGGGAGGCACTGCTCTGGGGAACTGGAACACTTAGGAAAGCTGGCGTGGGCCTATGAGGACTGGAGAGAGCTGGCAGGAACTCCCTGTGCGGCAAGTCACTGGGGAGGTCAAAGAAGAGTAAAGAAAATGATGTTTATGAACAACTTGGAAGCGTGATTTTTAAACAGATTAGAGTAAAATTTCCATGAGGTATTAGGGGAAAGATTAATTTAACCTTTCTTGTTGCAGAGAAGAAAATGTATCATTTTCCAGAAATGAAAACTGGTTTTATTTGTTTGTTTGTTTGTTTGTTTTGTTTTTGTTTTTCTAGAAAGATTTTTTTTAATTAATTAATTAATTTATTTTTGACAGAGAGAGAGATACAGAGACAGAGAGAGAACTGAACTGGGGGAGCTCCCCAGTTCAGCATATGGGTCCACACGGGCCGGGGCCGGGATTCGATCCCCGGTCCCTGGTGCTGCAAAGTGAGCACTTAACCCACTGAGCCATCCCGGCTTTCCCATGGTTTTTGGTTTTTTTTAAGATTTATTTTTATTGTTTTTGACAAAGACAGAGAGAGACAGACAGAGACAGAAGGGGAAGGCCCAGAGCAGTCTACATAGTTGCACATCATTGGTTTTTCCACATAGTTTCATTCCACAGGTGGGTGCGGGGCTGCAGAGGGCAGGAACTGGGCCGGGGTCTCACCTCGGTGAGAACTGAACAGGGGGCACCCCCATTTCAAAAGATGTATTTATCAAACAGTTCAAAAATAACGTCTGTAGTTAGAGATATTGTATATTTGCTTGGATTGGGTTCTGATATACTTTTAAGAGAAAACACTTAAGATTTCTGTGTTGTGTGGAATAGAGTGCTGCAGGCCAGAAGCTAAGAGACCATTTGATACTGATATTTTCCCCCTAGACAATTTCTTAATATTTTTTCATTTTAAACTTAAAAAAAACCAAGCAAGCACACATTGCTAAATGATGAATTTTAGTTAGCTGGCTTGACTGCAGAAAGCTCACTGCCTTAAAAGATATTAGCAATATTTGGGTAGGAAAACGCGAAGTGAAAACCGACAGTCTCGTCATGTGGATGCATCCCTAGGTTTCATTTTTAGTTTACCACTTGGTCCCCCGAGTGCTGTACATACGTGCTTGTGAACTGTCCTGCGCACACGCTATTTTGCTAAGTCTGAGACAGAGTCAGCTCTCCAGGCCCCGTAATAGTCAATGGGAGAGCCAGGTTTGAACTTAGGTCCATCTGACTCCAGTCCTTGATTTTTCTCTCATCATTCCCTTGATGGAAACAGTCAGCAGAGAAGATAAAATTTCCTCTCTGGTATTCCTACTAGGATAGTTCAAGTTAGATCTGTACTCAAGTTAGATTTGTGGTTCAGGGCATGGCGTTGAATCTTTCAGATGCATAAATATGCTTTTATATTTTTTGGTTGAATAGTCATTGGTGTCATTTTGGTTCAGAGTTACAGAATTACCACCACCACCCCACAAAACGCCCCAAAGCCCCTCCAACATAACTTCCATATCTACATTGGAAAAAGTGAGGAGAAAGAATTTCATTATACTTTTTGCTAACTGACTAAATGTTTAGACAGCTTAGAATGGGAAGAGAGCTACTAAATTCAGCTTTCCTATTGTAGACAGGAAATGGAAGTTCAGATGAATTAACCAACGGCCCACAGCAAAGATGAGTGGAGCCAGGCTCAGAGCCAAGGCAGCCCCCACCCCCCAGCATATCAGGTTTTGTTTATAGATTTATTGAAATGCATCTCCTATTTGTAAGTGCTTCGCTTTTGAAACAAATTCCACTTAGAGGTGCTTTCCTTAGCTCTTGCTGAAGGAGTACTAGTCTTTCCTTTTCTTCTTTGCCTGTTCCTTTCTATCCCTCACCCTCCAGATTTATATAGAATTTCTTTTTCTAACCATCTATAGTAAGACTCCAAGTGTGAAAATATAATCAAGATTTTTTTTTTCTACCAAACCTATTATTCCATTTTCTCAAGGTGCCATGTGTGAGTAGATATTTGATATGTTGGGAGATGTGTTATCTAAGAAGATTTTAGAACTCCGTCCTCTACAGAGGCTGCTGTGTGTCCCTGTTCCAGCAGAACCTTCCAGCACCACTACCTCTTCCTTCCCTGTTCCCTTGTCCAGATGCCATGGAAGCCATACTGCCAGGAACGCAGAACAGATGTGTGGGTATAGAGGGTGGGGCTGCCAGGGTCAGAACATCGCCACACATTAGGTACTAGTTTTATTTACATTGTGCCTAAACTGTCTTTTATAAACTAACCCCCAGGCCAGAATTTGATCCAGGAAACACTACAGCATTAGTTATTATAATATAAACTCATTGAATTTCCATTTATCATCCTGGTTAAGTAAATCTACAGTGTAAATAAATGATCCATTCTGTCAGAGGGGCGGAGCCATCTCTCACTTGGGAGGAAGAGGCCGAGTTGAACAAGGACTGCTGTCTCCCTAAATGACACAGTGTTTAGTGGAATCATTGCCCCTGCAGGGTGCACCTCTTGTGTGTGTGTGTGGAGGGGTAGCAGGGGGGTCCTCTGACAGTGTAGACTGGAACCCAGAGGGCCTCTCCATGACAAAAATGTTATCCTCCCAGCTGATTTCTGTCAGTAATTAAACTGAATCATGATTTGTGGAAACAAACCTCTCTGCCTAAGCTCAGTGTGATTGCCAGTGGCTACCGGATGTGGGCATTTTTGCCTGTGCTATTCTCCCCTTCTCAGCTGTGTTCTCCCTAATGACTCTGATGGACCAGCCTCTTTAGGACCTTAGGGCAGGATTAGCTTAAGAACGTAGAAACACCAGAATTTTCCAGACAACAAAGCTATTGGACTGATAACATCTTGGCAAATTGCAATGCTATAGAATAGTTGTGTGTGTCAACCCTACCCGCCTTCGTTTTTGGAATGTGGTCATTAATGACTTAATCTGTGAAGTTTTTTATGGGGGGGTGGGTACCATATTGTAATATGCTATTAACCCTTTTCACTTCTTGTGTATCATGACTGGGAATTTGTTATCTTGATCCATATCTTCTCCTTAGTCCCAGCTCCTCTCCACAGGCTGTTCAAATTTTATATAACACTGACTTAACCAAAAACATTTTTATTAGTTACTGAAGCTTTAATTGTGGGTTAGGTTTGCCAGTGAACCCCAGTGAGTGTAATTTAGTGCATGTCACAGCTGTGGTCTTGATGGATCATTAAAGCAGAGCAAGTCATAGTTCAGGAGTTCCTGATAATTTAGTGAAAATTCTGAAAGTTACTTGTGCTTCAGATTGCTTCCAAGTATGATCACCAAGCAGAAGAAGATCTTCGCAACTGGATAGAAGAAGTAACAGGCATGAGCATTGGCACCAACTTCCAGCTGGGCTTAAAAGATGGCATAATCCTCTGCGAGTAAGTTTTGGCCATTTTTGTTCTTCTAGCCCTTTCCATAGATAGGTCTCTGTCTTGTCCTCCTTCCCAGTCCAGGGTGTCAAAGCTTGACATTCTGCAAGTGTGCTTCCTTTACTGATATTACAGCAACCAACTTCACATTCCAGTCTTTGATTTTGTGTGACCAATGAGTAAGGTATCCCTTTTCTTTTCAGACTCATAAACAAGCTACAGCCAGGCTCAGTGAAGAAGGTCAACGAGTCCTCGTTAAACTGGCCCCAGGTAACAGCCAAACCAGCACCCTCTTGTTCTAGTTGGTTGCTCTTTATGCAGCAAAAACTTGATCAGCATTTTGAAATAGACAGTTTAGCAGCAATTGGTGCACATGGCTGTTGTTTACTATGTCATTTCTAATGTTTTCATAATTAGACTTAGTTCTGTGATTGTTAGATTTTTTAACTTACTATTTTTCTTATTTTAGTCTATCTAATCTCAGAAAGGATTTGACAGCTTACACAGAGAAATACAATTTAGACCATAAGGATAAAAGGGAGAAAACCAAGGAATTTAACATAACTAATGCCTGACCATAGAACACTATATTAAGCATAGTCTTAGTTCACGGGTACGTATGATTATGTAAAACTGGATAGTTTAGTCTTGAGTATGTATTTTGAGAAATAAGAAAATAAGCATTTAGTAACCACAAATTTATTTCTAAGTTAAAACTAAAACATAGTACATTATTTATTGATGTATTTATGTACCTTTGATAGAAAATTTCAGCCCCTAGAATAAAGACTTTTATTAAACATCGTAGGTTGCTTTTTGTGCAATCCATGAGTTAGGGCAAAACTCCCTTCTATTTATAATAAGATCCTACTCAGGTCTTTCCGGCAGGGCTTGGGGAATTACATCTTGTTTCTATCATTAATGTGACACAGAATTCTTAAAAGCATGTGAGGAAGATCATGCCTTTGAGGAAATGAAAAAACCTTTACTGCTTAAGAATATTAAGCAGACCATTTTGTGACCCAGTATGAAATTCTTTTTATTGTTTTCCTTTTCCAGAGACAGCTATGCTTACTTAATATGTGTATGCTTAGAATGGTGAAGAATCCTTGCCACGTAGCTTTCTGCCTAGTTTCTTATATTTAAACCTGAGGACTTAAAATTCATGGATAATATGAATGTCACTGTTTAGCTTCAAAAGTTAATAACTGTTTTTATTTATAGTTGGAGAATATTGGCAACTTTATTAAAGCTATTCAGGCGTATGGTATGAAGCCACATGACATATTTGAAGCAAATGATCTTTTTGAGAATGGAAACATGACACAGGTTCAGACTACGCTGGTGGCTCTAGCAGGTCTGGTACGTATATGCCTTTAACATCTCGTTAAAAAATTCCCACCATGTTGATGAATTACAGTTTTTGCTCCCTCACGGGAATTCTTGACTAGGCAGGGAGGAGCCCCTGTCTTTTTCATAATTATTAGCTTTGTGGAAAGTCTGCTGACATCAGCTGCTGCATACAAGATAGTTTAAGTAGAATACTCAAATTTTAGAAGTACGGTGCATTACTAAATGGACTTAAATAGGTTTTTTACCCCTTGTTTGGGTCATGTCTAATGAAGCTTTCATCCATGGACTGTATCATTTCTTCGTTGTTCCTTCTATAAAACTCTGTTGGCAGGATCTTCCTTTGTTTCATTTCAGTAAGTGTGTATATTTCTGTCTAGGCTAAAACAAAAGGCTTCCATACAACCATTGACATTGGAGTTAAGTATGCAGAAAAACAAACAAGACGTTTTGATGAAGGAAAATTAAAAGCTGGCCAAAGTGTAATTGGTTTGCAGGTGAGTAATGTGGTATTGCTTAAGCAGTTATTTTATCTATATTATTATTCTCACCATGCAAAGTATCTCATAAGTAAGGACTAGATAGACCATCATGTAGGTTTTGTAGGTGGATATGTGCTTTATACAATGCGTGTCCATTTAAAGCCCATGAGATAATAATGGTTTTAGAGGAAACCTGGCATACCATCTGACTTGATAGTCATTTCTCCAGGAAATGATTTTTTTCCTCTATTACGTTCTTACTTTTTAAGAAAATACACTATAAATTTCTAAACATTATTGACTAAATAAATGAGGCAGCTCTTACAAAACCTCAATGCCATCATTATTTAAACTAAGAAAGCATTGTACAAGTGCGATTAGAATTTGTCTATTTAATTCCTCAGAAATACTTGGTTCAGGTATTTTCTTTCTCTTCACATTGTTCCCCTGGACAGTGTCACAAAAACATTATTGCTAAATGCCTGGTGTGCTGTGGGCTTCACTGTCTGACACCTGCTTGATACAGTGCCCCTCTCTTGACTGAGTCTGTGTGAGGTGGATTTATTTTTATACAGTACAATATTGTATCAGTGGTAAGAAACTGGAAACCTGAGTTTCCAGGTAGTAGTCAGTTGGTTAAATTATGATAACTGTAAAAGGAACTAGCAATGTAAAAATGATAGACAAGATTTCAAAGATTAAGGAAAACAAGTCAGATAATCGAATACTGTGGTCAGTGTTACCACACTTTTACTTAAAAGATGTACATACATTTTTATGTATACTCGTGTATATTTATATGCATGTGTATCTATAGATATAGCCACCTAGAAGGATTCACACAAATGCTTACAGTGAATATCTGAATGGTAGGCTTACGATGATCTGCCCCTCCACTTCCCCCCTGGCCTTTTGTCTATATGTTTCTGAATCTCCTCTAATTAACAGGTTCTACTTTTAATAATAAATTTTTCCTGTTATAAATCTTTTTAAGGTAAAAAGACCCAAAAGCAGAAGTGTGTCCCACATGAGTAGAACAGGGTGTACTGACTGGTTGGTCCTGAAGCCGTATTATCCTCAGTGGAGAAGTTAATTATTGTCCCTCTGAACTTGGTTGAGCTCATTGTCCCCATTCTGTGCCTCTCTGACTCTGTCCAGGGACATGAGCGTTGGAGGAATAAAATGTGGTTCTTTCCCAATGAAAGTATGGGTGATTTTGATGAAGCTTAACAGAAGCCCCTATTAAGCTGCCAGAGAAGACATCTAGCATTTGCTACCATCTTATATGCAAAATATACCTAGAGAGAAAAGCATATTGCCTTGCCAAAGGTTGCTTCTGTCCCTTTAAATGGCTGAAGCAAGGTCCCCTTTAATTTGTTGTCTATGCTGTGGAGAGTAAGGGGGAAAGTAGCAGAGGAAATCATTTGTAATTCAGCCACTGTAATAATTTTTTGTCTGTCCATCCCTTCCTGTTATGCATGTTTTTGTATCGTTAATTCTGTTGTGAGGTTTTTATATTCAGTGAATTATTTGAAATTCTTCTTTTTAAATTGAGCACCTTGAACTTGGTGGAAGCATGGAGATTTTGAATCTCGTTGACCACAACCTCGGCATAGGAAGGGATTTAATTGTGTCCCTTCCATTTATCAGTAGAACAGAAAGTTTTCTCTGTGTTGTATATGTTGTTAACTTCTGGTAATTATGCTAATTTTTTTTTAACTTAAAAGATGGGAACCAACAAATGTGCCAGCCAGGCAGGTATGACAGCCTATGGGACCAGGAGGCATCTTTATGATCCCAAAATGCAAACTGACAAACCTTTTGACCAAACCACGATTAGTCTGCAGATGGGCACCAACAAAGGAGCCAGCCAGGTAAGCAGCCCCTTTTTATACTATACTTGTAGCAAAATGTACAAAAAGGCTTTTATAGTGAACACTTACTTTACTCTTAAGTTCAAAGTAGGTATTTTCTTTGTGTGGTATATTTAGAGTATATTCCTTCAGGAAAAGGAGGTTTTGCTAAGAAAGCAAAAGAATGAAAGAACCTTTTGGGGAAGCCGGGATGGCTCAGCGGGTTAAGCTCTAGCTTTGCTGCCCCGGGGTCCGAGGATCGAGTCCCAGCCCATGCAGACTAATATGCCAAACTGTGGTGTGCTTCCCATGTGGGAAGCCCCCAGTTTGGTTCTCACCAGGGCAAGCTTCCCATATGTGGGAAGCCTGCGGCCCCTGCCCACCTGTGTGTGGAATGAAATCATGTCCAAAACTGATGACATACAACTATGGAAACTGCTCTGGGCTCTTCCCCTTCTCCCTGTCCCTCTCTGTCAAAAAATTAAAAAAATAAATAAAAGAAAGAACCTTTTCTGTAGCAACACAAGTATAGTGTGTGCTTATGGCTCTTGTTGACAGAACAGCTGGCCTTTCTACCCAACCAGAAGAAAAAAGAAATATTTGTTACATTGTTCTTGCTCCAAATTCAAGTAAATTGCTCATTCTAATGCTTCTGACTTCTATTTCTAAAGGAGCCCTTAACTTGGTAGGTAAAATGATGTGGTGTCCTACTAAGAACTGTTTAACCAGCATTAAATATGTGGATGTGAGCACAGTGGATGGACCTGCAGTGTGGTGAGAATGCCAGTATTCTCCCACCACACCAGATGGAAGTATTTCCTTGGTAACAGACCACTAGCACCCCAGAACCACTGGGGAACGAACAGGTCTCATGTCCATCCAGAGTGCACTTTTTCTTAATGACCCCAAGAGGAGATTTGATGTAGTTTGTTCTTTTTACTGACTTTAAATCTGGAAACATGTGTCTGACATCACTGGAGAAGTGAAGTATGAGTTACTGTACTCTGAAAAGGAGGGGAGTAGCTCTTCTGAAGAAATGGCTCCCCTGTGTCTCAGAGCCTTTAGAAATTGGTAACACAGCTCCTGTACATGGTTGTAATAGACACTCAAATGTAACTTTCAAGTGTGCCAGTATGATGCTTTATGTTTACAGTTTTTGTGTCTCATACTCTACTAAATCCAAAAACTAAGTGGTTTTGTCTCCTTTTTGGCTAGACAAAACCTGAAACTAAAAGTAACTTGCTTAAGGCATGTAATGTTCTTATGGCTGAGCAAGGATTTAAAGGCTGTGTGACCTACCGGTAGTTCAGAAGCCAGTGAATATTGCTTCATAAGAGAGATTAGCCATCAGGATATTTTTGTCAGCTAGTGTTACCCTTGAACCAAAGGGAAGTTATTAAGTTAGTGTTCCCATTTATTGTAATTTCATTGTTTATAAACTATTTGTAAGAATAGATTTTAGCTGCTGTTTTAACTTCTGTCCTTTACTCTGATTCTAGGCGGGGATGTTAGCACCAGGTACCAGAAGAGACATCTACGATCAGAAGCTCACTTTACAACCAGTGGACAACTCGACAATTTCTCTACAGATGGGTACCAACAAAGTCGCTTCCCAGAAAGGAATGAGTGTGTACGGGCTCGGGCGGCAAGTATATGATCCCAAATACTGTGCTGCTCCAACAGAACCTGTCATTCACAACGGAAGCCAAGGAACAGGAACAAATGGGTCGGAAATCAGTGATAGTGATTATCAGGCAGAATACCCAGATGAGTATCATGGCGAGTACCAAGATGACTACCCCAGAGATTACCAATATGGTGACCAAGGCATTGATTATTAGATTCATAGAGAAGCTCAGTATTTAGCCCATTGTTTTTATTCAGTGAGAACCAAGCTAGCCTTGAGTAATTTTTATCTTGTCTTCCTAAAACACTATTATGCTTATATTCCTAAAAGAAATATTGCCTTACATACATTCCTTTTTCCTTTTTCTGCCTCTTTCCTAAATAGTTGCCTTTTAGTGCTGTAATGGTTAAATCCTACAGCATAACCAATAACTTGCATATGAAGTAAAAAGGAATACTGTGAAAGGGGAGTACTCTTATACAGCCAATTCTTTTATTCCAGATCTATGCATTTTTACAATCTTCTTAAACTGGTGTTTTCAAACCAATAGGAGCTTCTTTTTTTACAGTTTAGTGCCTGGTTTCTATATGGAAGACTAAACTCATGCTTATAGCTAAGGTGGTGTTTGCCAATTAAATTTAAGATGCAGCATTTTAGAAATTTATATATCAATGTTTCTACAGTATTGTTCGCTAATTTTTAAATAAAATCATGATCCGTGTGCATTTGTGATTATATGTGTGCTCATTCTCTCACCTGAGCTGACAATATCTCTTCGGAGTGGTGTTTCTAGGGGAGCGTGTACATCGGCCTCCAGACATGCAGGTCTGGGTGGTGCATGTGTTCTTCCTGTTTGTGCCAATGTATCAATGTAGAGTTGCTGTTTTCTTCAACTGTATTTATTGCTGCATTTCTCAGCATAAACTTATCCCATTGTATTTTTTATAAATAAATATTTTTTTTGAACATTCAAATGAGCCATAGGCTGATTATTTTTAAAAGTACTCTTCCCCAGGTGCTGTGTATAAATAGGCACTGTAACATTTCTGTATTTAATCCACACAGTGTACTCTCTGCTTGAGACAGAGACCTGGAGGAATGAAGGGACCTGTCTACTGCACACAGTAAATGTCAACTAGGATTCACACTTTTAGGGGACCCTTGTTTATTTTGTTGTGACTTGGCTGAAATTTATCTTAAATCCAGCGTGTGGTAATCATCTTCAAGAACATTGGTGGAAATAGGGCAGGGGGCACATTTTATATTTATATTTTAGGGTGAATAAATGTTAATGAGCAAGGGCAAGTTCCAGGGTTTGATTCCCACCCCAGCCTGTGCCACCCCATGTGCTGAACTGAGGTGCAAGTGGTAACCACTGGGATGGCTCAACAGCAAAGGTTCTCACTTCCCAGGCAAGCGGCCCCCAGTTCAGTTCCTGCCCCGCACAGCCCCACATCCACTTGTGTGGAATGAAACTATGTCACAAATAATAATGTACAACTCTCTCTCCCCCTCTCCCTCTCCTCTCAAAACAATAAAAGAAATCCTTAAATTAAAATGCAGGGCGAAATCCAGATGGCAAAATAAACTTGAGCTTACCTCCTCCCACGACCACATCAGAAGTACAACAAATTATAGGACTATCATTGGAAACCAGAAGACTAGCTAAAAAGAATTCCTATAACCAAGGATATAAAGAAGATGCATCAAGACTGGTAAGAGGGGGTGGAGACAACTAGTAGTTCTCACAACCACAAGGTGGCAATAAGAATCGAGAGGAATGTCTCAGCTTTGAAGGTGCCTTCTGAGGAGCAGGCGGTCACAGCCCCAGCCTGGGGTACCTCTGCTGGCAAGAAGAGTCCTCACAACATCTGGGGTGAAAGCTGGCAGGGAAACAAAGGGCTGCAGAAGATGGAGATGCTGCCTTTAAGGGCTGGGGCACAAACTCGTTCTCGGGCAGCAGCTTTAGAAGCACCAGGGGCATTCATGAGGTTCTAAAGTGACTTCAGGGTGAGGGCTGGAGGACAAAGGGTCCGGGGAACTTTTCCCAGGGATGGAAGGGCTGGCAGAGAACATGTAACTTTGTGAGCCCTCCCAACCAGCTGGCCCAGTGCAGGCAGGTGCCAAATCTGGTCTCTGTTAACTTGGCTAATGGTTTGCCCTGCCTGGTGATTCCCTGATACCCAGCCCCAACCAACACATACACCAGGCCTCAGCCTATTCAGCAGCTTCACACAAATGGCCTTTCTTGATTTGTGTTGTAGACTCATTCAAAGGACCACAAACCACACAAACAGAATCTGGCCCAGTGTAAGTGGCAAATGGCCTCAACTTACACTGTAACAACCACCAATGGACTCAAGCTTGGCATAAGTGCCAGCTGGCCTCAACTGGCAATATGGCATCTTCCAAGCACTTGCAAGCCAGCACAAGCAGCAACCAACCACAGGTCACTTCATAGCTCCTATCAAGCAGTTTCAAGACCGGTATAAGAGGCAGTTGGCCTCATCCTGCAACAGAACATCTCCCAAAAGTCTCCAAACCCAACACACATGGCTGCTGGCTTCAGATCACATCAGATCCCCTCCCAACCAGCTCCACAACTGACACACCCAGTGGATACCCTTGGATGGCACAGAGCCCTTCTAAATGACTTCTGATTCATGGGGTCTGCCCTCACGTAATAGCTTATCTGCTATAGTTGCAACTGGCCGTCACAGCCAGTCAGCCCAAGGGTAAGCTCCACGTAGTAATTTGCCAGCAGCAACCAAAGCCTTACTATACACCTGAAACTAATATTAAATAATGAATGCATTAATAGTGTCAAAGTGAAAGCAGCCAAAATGTAAAAAACAAGCCAAAAGCCCTGCTATAACAGGGGCAACCTACACAGGAAACACCACCAGAGATCCAAACTCAGGTGACTGGGGGAACTGCCATTAGGCCCCAAAGGACACCTACATATGACCACTCTTCTAAGACTGGGGCACATAGTGAACCTATCGAATACAATGACAGAAACAGTCAAAATGAAGAGAAAAAGAAATGTACCAAATGAAAGAACAGGAGAGAAATGAAAAAATGAAGGCAAGCAATCTAATTACCAGGTCAAGAGTTCAAAACACTGGTTATAAGGATGCTCTCAATGAATGTGGAAGAAAAATAAGATGAACTCGGGGAGAACTTGAACAAAGAGAAAATATTTAAAAGAACCAATCAGAACTAAAGAATGCAATAACATTAAAACTACACTAGAGGGAACAAACAGTGGATTAGATGAAGCAGAGGATCAAATTGGTAATCTGCAAGACAAGGTAAAGGAAAACACCCAATCAGAACAGAAAAAAAAAATTTTTTTTTAATTAAGAGAGCTCTGGGGCAAGATCAAGCATTGCAACATTCACATCATAGGGGTCCAAAAGGAGAAGAGAGCAAGGAATTAAAAAGCTATTTGAAGAAATAATGATTGAAAACTTCCTTAACCTGGCCAGGGAAATACACATACAAGTCCAGGAACTGCAGCGTCCCAAATAACATGAACCCAGGGGCTCATATCAAGACACATCATAATAAAAATGCTTAATGAAAAGAAAGATTCTTTTTTTTTTTAAGATATTACTTTTTTTTATTGTTTTTGACAGAAACAGAGAAGGGGGAGGACCCAGAGCTGTCCCCATAGTTGTACATCATCAGTTTTTCAACATGGTTCATTCCACGCAGGTGGGCGGGGGCCACGCAGGATGGGAACCAGGCCAGGGGCCTCCCACATGGGAAGCCCACCCCAGTTCAGCACATGGGTCCACACGGCCAGGGCCGGGACTTGATCCTCGGTCCCCAGGGCTGCAAAGCGAGTGGTTAACCCGCCAAGCCATCCCGGCTTCCCTGAAATGCAGATTCTTAAAAGCAAGAAGAGCAAAGCATTCTATGTACAATGAAGCTTCCATAAGACTGCCAGCTGATTTCGCAACAGACACTTTGCAGACCAGAATGGATTGGTATGAAATATTCAAAAAGATGAAAAACCTACAACAAAGATTACCCAGCAGAGTATCATTTAGAATCGAAGGAGAGATAGAAAAGTTTCTCAGACAAGCAAAAACTAAAGGAGTTCATTACCAATAAACCAACATTACAAGAAATGTAAAGGGACCTTAAGTAGAAAAGAAGGTGAAAACTAAAAAGATACAGGAACTGAAAACCTCACTGACAAAGGCAAACATTTAGTAAAAGTAATGGATCAATTATAAAATTAGTAGGAAGGTTAAAAGACAAAAGTAGGAAGATCATGTGTAAATACAATAAATTAAAAACTTAAAACATCCTAGAAACCAGAACATGGTCCTATGAAAAAAATAAACAAAACTGATAAACCTTTAGCCAGACTCATCAAGAAAAGAGAGGAGCCAAATAATATCAGAAATAGAAATGATAACCAACACAATAGAAATACAAAGATTTGTAAGAAAATCCTAACCACTGTATTGGACAACCTGGAACAAATGGATAAATTCCTAGAAACATGATCTTCCAAGATTTAAGTAAGACAAAAATCTGAATAGACTGATTACTCAAATCAGTAATCAAAAAACTCGCAACAACAACAAAAAAGGGAAGGGCGTGGGGGGGAGCCTGGATGGCTCAGGGGGTTAAGCACTTGCTTTGCATCCCCAGGGACCAAGAATGAAATCCCAGCCCTGGCCTATGCGGACCCATATATTGAACTGGGGTGTGCTTCCCATGCGGGAGGCTCCCAGTTCAGTTCTCACCACCCTCACCCCACCCCCCAGTTAGGGCCCTGGCTCAAGGGGGTGTGCCTTCCATGTGGGAGGCCCCCAGTCCAATTCTTGCCCTGTGCAGCCTGTGTGGAATGAAACCATGTCAAAAACTGATGACATACAACTATGGAGACTGCTCTGGGCTCTTCACCTTCTGTCTCTCTCTGTCTGTTTGTCTCTGTCAAAAACAATTTAAAAATTACATCTTAAAACAATAAACTCAGGGAAGCCAAGATGGCTCAGTGGGTTAAACGCTCACTTTGCAACCCTGGGGACTGAGGATCGAAGCTCGGCCCCAACCCATGTGGACCCATGTGCTGAACTGGGGAGTGCCCCCAGTTCGGTTGTCACCGGGGTGAGACCCCGGCCCAGTTACTGCCCTGTGCAGCCCTGAGCCCACCTGTGGAATGAAACTATGTGGAAAAACCAATGATGTGCAACTATGGAGACTTTTCTGGGCCCTCCCCCTTCTCTCTGTCTCTGTATCTCTCTCTCTGTCAAAAACAATAAAAATAAATCTTTAAAAAAAAACAAAAAACCTGCAACAAACAGATATCTTCACAGGTTAATTCTGCCCAATATTTAAAGAAGAATTAATAGCTATCATTAATCAAACTATTCCAAGAAATTAAAGAGGAGGGAAAGCTCAGAAATTCATTTTACAAGGCCAGCATTACCCTGATACCCAAACTAGACAAAGACACTACAAAAAAAAAAAAAAAAGGGAAAATAGGCCGATGTCCCTGATGAACATGCAAGATGCAAAAATCTTCAACAAAGTATTAGCAAACTGAATTTGACTAATTTGAAAGACCATACACTATGATTAAGCAAGTATGACTTATTCCCAGGATTAAAGGTTGGTTCAGTATCTGCAAATCAATTAACATGATATGCCACAAAAACATATGATCATATCAACAGATGCAGAAAAAGCATTTGACAAAATTGAACATCCATTTATGATAAAAACTCACAAAGTAGGGATAGAGGAAACATACCTCAACATAATAAAGGCCATATATGAAAACCCACAGCTCACATACTCCAAACAGTCCAAAGAAGTGGAAAGCTTTTACTTCAAGATCAGGAACAAGACAAGCATGCCCACTTTCACCATTTTTATTTCACATAGTATTGGAAGTCCCAGACACAGCAATCAGATAAGAAATAGGCATCCAAATTGTAAAGGATGAAGTAAAACTCATTATTTGCAGATGACATGATAATATATAGAGGACCCTAAAGATTCCACCTAAAGAGTACTCACTGAGTTCAGTAGTTGCAAGAAATAAAATAAATGTGCACCAATAATGAACTTTCTGGAGGAGAAATTAAGAAAATCATCCCATTTACAACTGCATTGAAAAGAATAAAATACCTAGGAAAATTTAACCAAGGGGGTAAATACCTATACTCAGAAAAATTTAAGACACTGAAGAAGACACAAGTGAATGGAATGATATACCACACTCATGGATTAGAAAAATTGTTAAAATGTCTATTAAGCAAAGCAATCTACAGATTCAATATAATCCTGATCAAAATACCAATGGCTTTTTTTGTTTTCACAGAACTAGAACAAATAATCCTAAAATCTATATGTAACCACAAAAGACCCTGAATAACCAAAGCAATCTGGAGAAAGAACAAAATTGGAATATCATGTTACCGGATATCAGATGATACTATAAGGCTATAGTAATCAAAACTGCACAGTACTGGCATAAAAACCAGATACATAGATCACTGGAGCAGAATAGAGCCCAGAACTAACCCCATGCTTATAGAATCCATGACAAAGGAGGCAAGAATATACAGTGGGTAATGACAATCTCTTCAATAAATAAGTGTTGGGGAAACTGGACAAATGCATACACCATATACAAGAATACTCAATGGATTAAAGACATAAAACCACAAAGCTTCTAGAAAAAAACATAGACAATAAACTCTTTGATATTGGTCTAGCAATTTTTTATGTCTCCTACAGCAAAGACAACTAAAGAAAAAATAAATGGGATTACATCAAGCTAAAAAGTTTTTGTACTGCAAAGAAAACCAACAATACAAAAATACCTCCTGAATGGGATAACTCATATAGCTCTACAATCAAAAAAACAATCCAAAATTTAAAAATGGGCAGAGGACATGAATAGACATTTCTCCAAAGAGAACATGCAGATGGCTAATAAACAACACCACTAAATATAAGTGAAATGCAAATCAAAACCACAGTGAGATATCACCTCACACATGTCAGAATGGCTACCATCAATAATAAAACAAACAACAAATGTTGGTGAAGATGTAAAGAAAAGGGAACCTTAATGTATACTTGGAGGAAATTAAATTGGTGCAGCCACAATAGAAAACAGAATAGAGCTTCCTCAAAAAGTTAAAACAGAATTATCATATCCAGCCATTCCACTTCTAGGTATTTATCAGAAGAAATCCAAAACACTAATTTGAAAAGATAATGCTGCAATGAACATAGGGATGCATTTATGTACAACAGCTAAGATATAGAAGCAATCTAGGGGTCTACTGATAGATGAATGGATAAAGATTTGGTGTATAAATATATACAATGTAATATTACCAGAAAAAAATAATGAAATCTTGCTATTTGTGAAAACGTGAATGGAACTAATGCATATTATGTGAAGTGAAATAAGTCAAAGAAATACAAATACTGTATGATTTCACTTATATGTGGAATCTAAAAAACGAACAAAACAGATACAGAGATCTGATAGTTGTCAGATGAGAGGAGACTTAAAGGGTGGATGACAAAAGGTGAAGGGATTAAAGAGTACAAATTGCCAGTTTTAAAAATAGTTACAGGGGGAGGGTTCCAAGATGGTGAAGTAGATAAACGGATGTGCTTACCTCATCCTGTGAACACATCAGAATTACAACTAAGGGGATGCTGGGATGGCTCAGCAGGTTGAGCGCTCACCTTGAAGCCTGGGCATTTGAGGTTTGAGTCGCAGCCCCCACTGGTGCAGACCCACATGCTGAACTGGGGTGTGCTTCCCACGTGGGAGGCCCCGGTTCAGTTCCTGCTGAGGCAAGCTTTCCATGTGGGAAGCCCCCCAGTTCAGCTCCCACCTGGGGCATGCATCCCATGTGGGAGGCCCCAGCCTGCTTCCCACCCCGTGCTAGTCCACCTATGTGGACTGAAACTATGTCAAAAACTGATGATGTACAACTATGAAAACTACTCTGGGCCCTGCCCATTCTCTCTGTCTCTCTCTCTCTGTCTCTGTCTCTGTCTCTGTCTCTCTCTCTCTCTCTCGTCAAACCAATAAAAGAAATCTTTTTTTTTTTATTACAACTAAATTGTAAAACAACCTGGAGAACAATCTGAAGTCTAGTTGAAAAGAAGTTATAACTAAGGATATAAGGAAGAAGCCACGTCAAGATTAGTAGAAGGGGTGGAGATGTGAAGCAGGCTGGCCCTACTCTGTGTGGCAGATGAAAATTGGAAGGAATATCTTGGCCACAGAGGTTCCCCACAAAGGAGCAAGGGGCCCCACTCCCACACCAGGCTTCCTAGCCTGGAGTACTGATACCAGGAAGAGGAGACCCCACAACTGGCTGTGAAAAACTGGGGATGCCAAACATCTGGGTGGGACAGAAGGCTACCTGGGAAATCCAGAAGTCCTCTTAAAGGGCCCACATGGACTCACCTGCAGGCACTCACCTGGCCTTCAGAGCAGGGACAGTGACTCAAGAGGCTTCAGAGACATATATAGGGCCAACTAAAGTATGTGGCTTCAGGGCAAGGGTCTGGAAGATAGTCACCATTTTCCCTATAAGGAGTCCTTCTGCCCTGTAATGGGAAGGCAGGTGCCATCTTTCCTGTATTGCACCCACCCCCATGCCCATGGCAAAATCTGAATCTGAATTGATCTGATGAGCTCTGCTTGCTCCCCACTGGTGGCTCACACCTAACTTTGTACCACACAAGGACTTATCAGTGGCTGAACCATGCAGGAGCCAGAGGTGGCAACAAGAAGTGGTATGTCCTGGCTTTCTGCAGAGCTACCCCAGGCGTGGTACTGGTGATAACTGCCCTTGGTTCACAGTATGGCCTCTCACACGTGCCTCCTGGTCCAGCACAGGCAGTGACCGACCATGGATTGCTTTATAGCTCCTACCAGTTAGTTCCTGGCCAGTTACAGGCAGAGGCTGACCTGGGCCTGCACCAGAGTCCCTCCTAAGAGGCCCCAGAACCAATATACTTGGAGGTTGGCTTCAGACCATAGCAGAGCATGGCCCAATTAGCCCCACAAGTGGCACACCCAAAGGGCTCTCTAGAAACCACAGCCCTCTGGGGCAAATCTTGCTGTATGTGGCAAGCCCTTGCACAGCAGTCTCTAAGCTGTGGATGTGGCTAAACTCCATAGCCAGTCTGCCTGAGGGTCAATCCAACTCACTGACATGCCAATAGCAATCAAGGCTCAACTATAGCAGGAGGGTACACACACCCACACACAGGACAACCCTGGAGCACCCAGGAAGACTGTGCCAATGGGCCTATTACACTGGAACCTGGCACATAGGGCCACCCAACAATACAGGGAGACATAGAAAAAAGGTCTACCTGATACATAGAAACAAACACAGAGAGGTAACCAAAATGAGGAAACTAATATGTCCCAAGTGAAAGAATAGGAGAAAACTCCAGAAAAAGAATTAAACAAAATGGAGGCAAGCAACCTACCAGAGACAGAGTTCAAAACACTGGTTATAAGGATGCTCAAAGAACTTAGAGCTTCAGCAAAGAGAGAGCAAGCATTTAAAAAAGATACAGAAACCATAAAAAAGAACAGGACAGAAGTGAAGAATATAATAACTGATAAGAAAAATGCACTAGAAGGAATCACCAGCAGATTAGATGAAGCAGATAACTGAATCAGTAATTTGGAAGACAAGGTAGTAGAAAACACCCAATTGGAACAGCGAAAGGAAAAAATAATTTTTTAAATGAGATGGTTTAAGACACGTCTGGGACATCAAGGGTAACAACATTTACATCACAGGGCTACCAGAGGAGAAGAGAGAAAGCAAGGGATTGGGAACCTATTGGAAGAAATAATGACTGAAAACTTCCCTAACCTGTTGAAGGAAATAGACATACAAGCCCAGGAAGCTCAGAGAGTCCCAAACAAGATGAACCTAAACAGGCCCAGACCAACACACATCATAATTAAAATGCCAAAGGTTAAAGACCAAGAGAGAATCCTAAAAGCAGCAAGAGAAAGGCAACTAGTAACTTAAAAGAAAATTCCCATAAGACTGTTAGCTAAATGCTCAACAAAAACTCTGAAGGCTAGAGGGATTGGCAGAAAATATTCAAAGTAATAAAAAGCAAGGATTTATATCCAAGACTACTCTACCCAGCAAAGCTATCATGTTGAATCAAAGGACAGATAAAGAGCTGCCCAGACAATAAAAAGCTAAAAGAGTTCATCACCACTAAACCATTATTACAAGAAATATTAGAGGGACTTCTTTAAGAAGAAAAAAAAATATGAATGATAAAATGGCAATAACTACATATCTATCAACAATTACTTTCAAGATAAATTAAATGCTCCAATCAAAAACAATGGGTGGATGAATGGATAAAAAACAAAAACCTTACATATGCTGCTTACAAGAGACTCACTTCAGATTGACGGTAAAGGAATGGAAAAAGTTATTTCATAAAAATGGAATAGGAAATAAAGTTGGGGTAGCGATACTTATATCAGACAAAATAGACTTTAAAACAAAGGCAGTAAGTGACAAAGAAGGACCTAGTAACCTCACTTCTGGGTATTTATCTGAAGAAACCCAAAATGATACTTCAAGGGGACATGTGCATCCATATGTACAATAACCAAGATATGGAGGCAGCCTGAGTGCCCATTGATGGATGAATGGATAAAGAGAAGTGGCTCATATGTACAATGGAATACTGTTTGGTCATGGAAGGAAATGGGTTCTTGTCATCTGTGGCAACATGGATAGACCTGGAGGGTATTGTGCTGAGTGGAGTATGTCAGTGGGACTTCACTTATATGTGAAATCTAAAAAACAAAATAAACAAACAAAACAGAAACACACTCATGGATGCAGAGAACATTTTGATGGTTGCCAGTTGGAAAGACGATTAAAGGGATTAGTGAAAATGGGGCGGTGATGGGGGAGGGCTGAGATGGGGCATGGGGAGGGAACATTAAATGTAAAAATAAATAAATTTTAAAAAAGAATAAATACAAATTGGTCGTTACAAAGTAGTCATAGCTGTAGGGTATAGCACAAGAAATATAGTCAATAATATGGTAATAACTATGTAAACTGCCAGGTGAGTACTAGACTAGTCAGTGGAATCACTTCTTAAATTATACAAATGTCGAATCACTATGCTGTACAGGTGAAATTAATATAAAATAATATCGAATGTTAAATGTAATTGAAAAATTCTAAAAGGGGGGAAATAGGTATGGGGCAATAAGAGGTTCAAATTTGCAGGTATAAAACAAGTCAGTCATGGGGATGTAATGTACAGCATGGGGAATATAGTCAGTAATACTGTGATAGCGTGGTATAGTGTCAGAGTTGCTGAACTTGTCATGGTGATCACTTGTTTTGGTATATAAATGTTGAACAACTGTAGTGCATACCTAAAATTGATATAATGTTGTATGTGAGCGCTATTTTTTAATAAAAATCTTAGAAGAGAAGAAAAAACTGTATCACTGATCTTAAGATAGGCAAGGCCTGTCATGCATGAAAATAACATCAATATGGATTTGAATAAAGTCTTGTTGGTCTCAAAAAAAGTAGTTGCAGGTATGTAAACTACAGGGAATATAATCAATAATATTGTGAATAACAATGTATGGTTTCAGATGGGCACTAGACATACCAGGGTGATCACTTCGTAAGGTACACACATGTCTAATCACTATTTTGTATGCCTGAAACTATATAATACTTATGCCAACTATAATTGAAAAATAAAATTTTAAAAATGCATAACATAGAAATATAGCACATAAAATGTTTACATTAATAAAATTTTTTTTTAACATTTATTTATTTATTTATTTTTGACAGAGAGAGAGAGAGAGAGAGAGAGAGAGAGAGAGAGATACAGAGACAGAGACAGAGAGAGAACTGAACTGGGGGAGCTCCCAGTTCAGCATATGGTTCCGCACGGGCCGGGGCTGGAATTTGATCCCGGGTCCCGAATTTGATCCCGGGTCCCCAGCACTGCAAAGGGAGCGCTTAACCCACTGAGCCATCCCGGCTTCCCCTAATAAAATTTTAATCACATATAATGCCATTACTTTACAACAATTATTCAACTATTCATGTCTAATTTCTAATAAAGATATATTAAGAAAGAAACATGCTGGATTAGGAATAAGATACGCTGTTTGATAATAAACTAGGATTTACAGTATGAAGTATTACCAAACTTAACCTTCAGTCATGACGTAGAGAAGGTCAAACAGCAGCTGAGCTGTAATAACAACAAAATCCATTCACTAAAAGAAAACTGACAACTCACACTTTTTGACATTTTCTCAGCCCAGTGATTTCTGATAGGACTGGCTCTGTTAGGGCTGTGGGTAAAATGTGCCTGTTTTTTGCTAAGGCAAATAATGAGGACATGCATAGGGATATGCTACACCAACAAAAATGAAGTCTTGCTTATCACACCACAGGGACTAATATTTCCAGAAACTGCTCTGTAAATTCTTTTCTTAAAGGAGCTAATTATGGTGCTGTTTAAGAAAAAAAAAAAAAAGGTAATTTTCATTTGTTAAAGTAGACCTGAGGTGACAAGCTCTTTCTTGCCATCTTTGAAGAGGGGTTTAGGGAAGAGTTCTATGCAAAGAAGCCAGTGGTCCTCCTGTTAGAAGAGTAATTCTGTTTACCCACTCATCTATCTGAAATGGGTGTGCCAGTCAACATGCTAAAAGTTCCTATTTGTTTAAAGCTTTCAAAATGAAAAGTTGGGGATGCCAGGATGGCTTGGCAGGTTGAGCACTTGTCTTGCAAGCTCTGGGGTCCAAGCATTGAATCTCGGCCCCAGCCCATGAGGACCCATATGCTAAACTGGGGTGTGCCCCCAGTTTGGTTCTCACTGAGGCAAGCCTCCTATGTGACAGGCCCTGCGTTTGGCTCCTGCTCTGGACATGCTTCCCATGTGGAGGCCCCGGGAGAGGCATGCCTCCCATGCAAAAGGCACCCACAAATTCCTGCCCTGCGCAGCCCCAGCCCCACCTATGGAATGAAACTAAAAAAAAAACTGATGATGTACAACTATAGAGACTGCTCTGGGCCCTCCCTCTTCTCTCTGTCTCTCTCTGTCAAGAACAATAAAAATAAATCTTTAAAAAAAGAAAAAGGGAAAAGCACTTTCTGCCCCCAAATACTCCTTCTGCCATTGAATCTAAATCTCTGGGGATGAAATTCAGATGAAGTATTATAAACCTTCCTCCAGGTGATTCCCAAGTAGCTCTGTGATTGAAAATCACTTCTCCAAGATGTTATTTAGTTTGTAAGAGGTACCTGAAATATCAAGATGGCAGTGTGAATGGAACTCCTTGAAATCTCGCCTGGCAGTTACAACAAATTGAGCAGCTATAATTCAACAAAAGATTTCCTAAGCAAAACACAACACAGCTGAGAGACCCACTCATTGCATCAAAACACCTGAAGGCAGGCAAAGTGGAACAAACTGGGGAGGAGGGAAGAAGGAAGCGCATAGATAGGGGCTGCAAGATGCTTCCCAGAGCTCACTGCAGTCCCAAGAGAGAAAAGAATTGAGATGGTGGGAGGTGCAACTTCTCTGACTCTGAGCATTTCTGCCTTTGGAATCAGCATATAATACAACTAAACCCTGCATTCAGGACAGACATCTCAGGGCAAAGACCAAACACAGGAGAGCATAAACCCACACTGTCCTCACAGCTCTCAGAAGACAAAGATATGGAGCTTGGTCACACACACCCCATACCATGCCAGAGTTTGCCTCCCCCACACCTTTCCATTTTTAACAGTGAGCCCCAGAAGAAACTGCAATAGTGGCTGTCAAGTTAAATGGCAGAATACCTACAACTCTGAGAACTGTAAAAACAGTTTCTGAGCCACAGACACTGTGTGACTAATTTCAGCGACAGACAAGAATTGGTAGGGGGGAGACAGATGCAAGCTGGCAGCAGCCATTATCAGGAGCCACAAACCTGTTGCCTCCCTCAACTCAACCCACCCACCTTTCCTGGCTAAAACCAGCAGCAGCAGCTGAGAAACACAGGTGCTGCTGCTTCTGGCTGTAGGGGCAGCACTGGAGTTTCGAAGGCTCAGAGCCCCATTACCCACCACATCCTCCCACAGGGGTGGTGCACTGAGACCAAGGCAACCAGGTCAAAGAGGAGAATCCAACCTCATATGAAATCATTCACCACGAGAAGAAGGAATAACACAAGATAAAATAAATTGCTCCAACAGTATCTGCTGGAAAGCAAAAGAAAGCCCTCTTCATATCAACCTTCTGCAGAATCCACTCCTATAGGAGAGAAACACATTAATTGCTGTACATAACCAAGGGAACAAAGCTGCTCAGAAAGAACATTTTAAAATCTCCAGAAAGTTAACTTAAAGACATGGAAATACATGACTTAAATGACAAAGAATTTAAGATTGCAGTTCTGAAAAAACTCAACAGGATGCATTTCTGGGTGAAGAACCCAGAAATAAAATCAATGAACAAAGTGAATATTTTATCAAAGAGTTTGAAATTTTTAAAAAGAACCAAATAGAAATTCTAGAGATGAAGAAATCAAAAAAAGAGATGGAGAATGAAATTGCTAGCTTAGAAATCAGAGCTGACCAGATAAGAAAATAATTAGTAACATTGAAGACAAAAATATGGAAATAACGCAGATGGAAGAAGAAAGACACTTGAAAAAACTCTACAAGAACTATATGACTTCATCGAAAAGAGCAACATAAAAATGATAGGTATACCAGAAGAAGAGAGAAGAGCACAGAGAGTTTATTTGAACAAATAGTCAATAAGAACTTCCCAAACCTGGAAAAACTAGATCCTCGAATTCAAGAAGCAAACAGAACACTTAACTACCGGTACTTCAATCTTAACATGCCTTCTCCAGGGCACATTATACTGAAGTTGTCAAAGATCAATGACAAAGAAAGAATTCTCAGGGCAGCCAGGAAAAAGAAGATCATAACCCATACAAGTAAGTCCTTTAGATTATCATCACATTTCTCAGCAGAAACTCAGAAAGCCATGAGAAACTGGAATCAAATATTCAAGCCATTGAAAGAGAGAAATTACTAGTCAAGAATAATTTATCCAGGAAAGTTTCTTTTAGATATGAAGGAGGAATAAAGACCTTTCCAGAAATACAAAAGCTGAGGAAATTCTCCAGAATAGGACCTGCATTACAGTATATATTAAAAGAGGCTATTTGACCTGAAACAAAGAGTCAAAAGGATTCAGGGATGCCAGAATAGCTCAATAGATTGAGCGCTTCCTTGTACCCACAAGATTCGGGAATCAAATCTTGGCCCTGGCCCCAGCCCATGCAAACCCATATACTGAACTGCAGCATGACTGGTAACTACCAGATGGTGGTGAAGGTTTTCACTCCTCCATGTGGAAAGCCCCCAGTTTGGTTCCCGCCCTGCGTGGACCCACAACTATGAAGATTGCTCTGGGCCTTTCACCTTTCTCTCTCTCACCCTCTCTCAAACAATAAAATAAATCTTTTTTCAAGATTTTTGTTTTTATTGTTTTTGACAGAGCGACAGAGAGAGACAGAGAGAAGGGGGAGGGTCCAGAGCAGTCTCCATAGTTGCACTTCATTAGTCTACATACCCATTCCACAGGGGGGTGCAGGGCTACACAGGACAGGAACCAGGCAGGGGGCTCGGGACTGTGCAGGGCAGGAACCAGACTGGGGGCCTCCCACATGGGAAGCATGTCCCTGCGAGCCACCGGCCCCCCACATGGGAAGCATACCTAGGGTGAGAACTGAATGGGGGGCCTCCCACATAGGAGGCTCACCCCGGTGAACACAAAACTTGGGGCACACCCCAGTTCAGCATATGGGTCTGCACAGGCTGGGGCCAGGACTCCATCCTCAGACCCCAGGGGCTGCAAGGCAAGCACTCAACCCACTGAGCCATCCTGGCATCCCCTAAAATAAATCTTAAAAAACAAAAAGTCAAAGGATTCAAAATCAAGAGCAAGATTACTAACACAAAGACAAAAGCAGGAAAAGGCAACCCCTACATAGAATAGGGCACTGTACACTCAAACATACCATAAAGAATAAAGATGATAAAAACATACAAATAAAGAAAATTGAAAAAAGAAGACAACTTGCTACTCCAACTCAGAAATCAACTCAGAGCATAAATAGGGATAATTTGTGACAACTAAAACATAAAAGGGGGGGAAGTAAAAGTCAAGGGAAATGGAAATAAGAAGCATGCTTAACCACTGAAAAATCCAGAACTGAAATACATAACATAAAAAAGGGTAAACAGAGGGAAACAATTATAGAATACCACCAAACTAAAGTAAGAGACTGACACAAAGAAGGAAAGAAACAATGGAGACACTGAGCTACCATAAAACAAAAAATAAAATGGCTATAGGAAATCCTCATATCCTAAATGTAAATGGACTGAACTCACCAATAAAAAGGCACAGAGTAGCAGATTGGATCAAAAAGCAAAACCCAACCATATGCTACCTCCAAGAGGCACATCTTAGCTAGAAGGACAAATATGGACTCAGTGAAAAAGGTAAAAAATTATACTCAAAGCAAATGGCATCCAGAGAAAAGCAGGAGTTGCCATACTGATTTCTGATGAAACAGACTTCAGGATAAAAAAGGTAACCGAAGACAAAGATAGATACTTCATAATGATAAAGGGGACAACACAACAAGAGAACATGACACTTATTAATAATATGCCCCACCCAGGAAGCACCAAAGTTTACAAAGCAACTATTAAAAGAACTAAAGGGAGAAACTGACAAAAACACAATTATAGTAGGGAACCTAAACACCCCATTGACAGCCATAGATAAATCATCAAACCAGAAAACCAATAAGAAAATATCAGCTTTAAATGGCACAATGGACCAAATAAAAAATAATTGACATTTACAGGACAATTCACCCAAGAACACAAAACTGTACATTTTTTTCTAGTGCACACGAAACATTCTCAAGGATAGACCATTTATTTGCTGGAACAAAAACTAGCCTCAGCAAATTTAAGAAGATTGAAATCATACCAGCATATTCTCTGACCACAAGGATTTGAAATTGGAGATAAACTGCAAAAATAATTGGGGAAAGTCACCAATATGTGAAGATTAAACAACATGGTATTAAAAAATTACAGGATCACATGAAAACAACCAAAATGCCCTTCGATAGACGACTGGATAAAGAAGATGTGGTATATTTACACAATGGAATACTACTCAGCGATAGGAAATGATGAAATACAGTCATTTGTGCAACATGGACCTAGAGACCATCTTATTAAGCGAAATAAGTGAGACTGAAAGAATCCGGAAAAATATGACCTCACTTATAGGTGGAATATAAAACTGAAAGTTACAAAGACACAGAGACCTATGGACACACTCAATAACTTGGTGATTGCCTGAGGGAAGGGGAGGAGGGGGGAGGGAGAGAGCGAGGGGAGGTGGGAGAGGGCACCAGCATTATGGACACACTCAAT
>PVKE010008671.1:0-47025 GCA_004027555.1 Craseonycteris thonglongyai
CAAATTCAGAGAACTATATTATTCTACATTATGGCTACTATAAATAAAGCTATTTTGAACATTAGCTTACAAATCATTGAGATTAATTTTTCCCTTATATATTCAATAGTCTCAGCACATTTTGTTAGAGCAACTACCATTTCTCTGTTGAGTCACATTGATATATTTGTTAAACATCAATAAACTACCTATATGCAAGTCCATTGAATCATGTGTGAGTCCATTTCTAGACTTTCTTCTTTTGGTCTTATAAAAATCCTTCAGTGTCTTGATTATAGTAGGGTTAAAATAAGTCTTTAAATCATGTACCATCAACTTTGTTTTAATTTTCAAATAGTGGATTAATAATGTAGAATAATATAGTTCTCTGAATTTGTATATATGTTTTAGAATCACCTTGTTAATTTTTATTTAAAAAATGTCTACTAGAATTTAGTTCGGTTGATTGAATTTAAAGACCAAACTGGAAAGAACTGACATATTAAAAATATTGAAGCTTCTGATAGTATATCTTTTCATGTATTTAGCTCTTTAGTTTTCCATGCAACATTTTATAGTTTTCAATTTATAGGTCTTGTATATATTTTAGTGAATTTATCCTTAAGTATTTGAGTTGATCTGATAATTTGTAAATGTTATTTTTAAATTCTAATATCCAATTATTTGTTGTTAATATATAGAAATACAATAGATTTTTGTATATTGGACTCATATACTATATTTTTTCTATGTTTCTTATTAACTAATAACTTTTTTTTTTTTGAGAAGGTAGATTCTGTCAGGGTTTTGTTTGTTTGTTTGTTTGTTTTTTGAGATGGGTAGTATTCTTAAAATTTTCTATTTAGATGACAACATGATTTACAAGAAACTTGGGGAAGCCAGGATGGCTCAGTTGTTAAGTTCTCACTTTGCAGCCCTGGGAACCGAGGATCGAATCCCAGCCCTGGCCCGTGCTGACCAATATGCTGAACTGGGGAGTGCCCCCAGTTCAGTTCTCACCGGGGTGAGATCTCGGCCCAGTTCCTGCCCTGTGCAGCCCCGTGCCCACCTGTGGAATAAAACTATGTGGAGAAACCAATGATGTGCAACTATGGAGATTGCTCTGGGCCCTCCCCCTTCTCTCTGTCTCTGTATCTCTCTCTCTCTCTCTCTGTCAAAAACAATAAAAATAAATCTTTATAATAAATAAATAAACTTTACTTCCTCCTTTTCAATGTATATGCATATATGTGTGTGTGTATATAATGTATGTATGTGTGCCTGCCTTATTATACTGGCTAGAAATTCCTGTACAATAAATGCTCTTTGAGAGGACATCATTGTCTTTTCCCTAGTCTCACTATGTAGGCATTAGTCTTTTATTACTAAGTATGATTTTACTTTACGTAGATGCTTTTTATTAGGGCAAAAATAATCCCCTTTATTCTTGGCTGAGAGTTTTACATTTTCAAATACTTTGTATCATCAATTGGTGATGAAATATCAATTGAGATTTTATGAGTAATATATGATATAATACTATATTCGATATTACTAATATAGCTTTATGTAACATAATATTACATATTTTTATATATAACATTTTGGGGTTTCTTTCCTATGCTTCATGTATTATGAGGTCTTTTTCTCTGGCTAGATGGAACACTGTTCCCAGCCTTGTGTAGAATGCTCCAGGAATTATTTGGCCTAGTAGTATCCAGTTTTTGTTTCTACTGTCACAGGTAGTTTCATGTCAGGTATACACAGATCAGTATTCAACCAAATACTCACTCTCTGGAGCTTTCTCTCTGTGCAGCTTCCTTTTCTTCAGTGTTTTCTCCCATCAATGTTAGCTGCTTTGTCCTCTTCAAATGTCATTCTGTCTCTCTTCAACTCAGTATCACCACTGGGCTCTATTTGGGTTTTTCCCTTTCTGTATTATGGGTTGAAAACTAGTTCAAACAGTCATAGATTTCTCCTCATTAGTTCCCCTTCTCTCTAGGATCAAAAATTCGTACTGCCTAGTGTATAATGTCTGAAAACTAGCATTTCATGTATTTTGTAAACTTTCTTTTTATTTAAGCTGGTTCCTGATACTCTAAGATAGCCAGATGCAAAAATTAGCCATTATTATTCATATGTTTTATTGAAGAAGTTAAATTTAAATACTTTTTAATTTACTTTATTGTTGTTAGAGTTCTATGCTCTTTACTCATACATTCAATTGTTGTTTTGTTAGAAAAATATATTTGTGCTATTTGTTTGAGCTATTGAGGGTCTGATTCTGCCATTGGTTAATTCTGCTGTATCTCTTCGATAGCACTTGATTTCTTATATGACTGGTGACTTTTGAGTATGAGTTACATTTCTTAGAAGTTTACCTGGTATTCCCTTAAGGCTTTGATTTAAGGTTGCTGTCCCTCAAAAAATATATGAAGTAATTTCTGCCCATGCCTGTAGCTACTACAAATCTAGGACAACTTCAGAATAAATTCATGGCTTAAAATTCTCCAGGTATTTCAGGTAGAATAGCATTGGTTTATAAACATAATCGAGTACCTATTTGTGTTTATAAATTCTTTCTTTTTCCTCTGTAAGCATCAAGTTTCATGATAGACAGTTTTTCTGTTTACTATTAGCAGCAAAGGTGTAGGTGGTGGTGGGAGGTGTAGGGGTTGGGTGACGGTGGTCAGGTGGGAGGTTGTGCACTGACTGTATACTAACCAAGAATATGGCACCATGTCATCTTCGGTTTATATGGAAAAATCAGCTATGAGAATTTCAACATTGGCTTGGCTCTGGGGCTTATTTTATGTTTCCCATGACTTGTAAACCTTGAAAACTAGGCCTCAAGATTACCTGGGTTTGGCAAATATCTTCAAGGTAAAAACAAAATTTTTGCTTAGTTTCCCTCACTTCATTTTTGGCCTTTAATAATCCTTACCTTTTTTAGGCACACCCACAAATTTAACTGATATTATATACAATGTGTCCAGCATTTTTAGCCATTTTTAGGGCAGGTTATAGTAAGGTACATAGTAGGGTATATAGTAGGAATTTTCATCTACTTCTTGTGGTTCTTCTCTAATATACTACTCATTTTTCTTCTGTTTCTTACACTGTTATGAGTGTATTGTTTATGTTTTGTTGTTGTTCTTCCTACTGTCATTTTAAGTGGGTTGTGACAGGAAAGGCAAGCAAATATGTGCTTGGTCAAATTCCTTAAGCTACAAATTATAAAAATTCTTATGTTTATTACTTTGAAAATATTAATTTTCAAAATAGAATACAGTAAAATTATTAATAAATTAGTAATATGTATTCTTATTTTGAGAGTCTATTTTTTTAAAGCAGATTAGTGAAAAAGGGTTTTACATTGGACTGGATATATGAGGGCTGTCCACAAAGTATCCTGCCACGTAACCATTCTCATTATATTGACAGTGGCTGGATTTTTTCTGACAGCCCCTGTATGAAAGTTTAGAATATCACAGATAATGTGTATGCAAATATGACTAGATATTTTATATAATTTTATGCTTAATTTGTTTTTTAATAAATCCAACAATGTTCTTCAACATGTGCTATATATATTATAAACCAGACAAAAATATTCACAGAAAGTACGTTACTTAAGAACTAGAATATTTTATTTTGAAATGTATTTAAAGGATAAGAATATTCTACTTTTGAATATTATGCATAGTTTAAATATTGTCAAGGCTGGTTATATAAATACAGAATTTTAAAAAATTTATTAAGCAAAATGTCTGGATATAATATGAGTATGAAATTTTTTATTTCACTATTCTTATGAAAGCACTGGTATGGCAAAGATTTCTGGCCTTAGATCAGAACACATATAGTAACATTTCATGAAGAGGGGGAAATTTGGATCATATTTATGATATGTCAAATGGTAAAATAAATATACACTAGATAAGAATATTTCTCTGTGGTTTGGCCCACAGAGACACATTCCCTGGCTAGTTGACAACTACACTCTCGGGAACTGTGAACATCTACAAAAAAAAATGTGTATTTATTTATTTTATTTTTTTGGTAGTATGTGCTCTAGAATGGGCTTGGCTATAGCAGTAGCTATAGCAGCATTCAGAATTGTTAGCTCTTTAGGAAGGTATTTAATTTGGACTGATATAAACCTGAGTTTAAACATTTGCTCAGATTCTATCATTAGGGGGACTGTGATCCCTTTCAGTTTCATGGCTCCCTTAGGGTTACATTTTTATCAGTGATAAATTGGACTTGTATTCTGTTAGAAAGACAAGGAAGAAATAAGTCTTCAAAAAAGTACTCCTGTATTAAAATTGTACCAGAGTAACTCTGATCTGACACAAGACTAAAACTTAGTAAACTTAATTCTTACTGTTGAAATTAAAAGGCATCTTACATTACGGAAAAACCTTGAAAACCCAGCTGGCTAATCTCTGAGCATCTTTTATCATTCGTCCCAGTTGTTGGCTATCTTAATGAATAGAATAAATTTCCTGTGGAAAGTTTTTCTAAACCAGCTGATAACAGTACAGATCCATAAACAGAATTACATGTTCCTGTCCGTTCAATTTGATTGTGGTTGTTTTTCAAGACATAAACTGCACGCTAAGATTTTTGTAGTGAAGATTTGAGGATTGTACCAAAGCAGGAAGTTAGGTTCCTAAAACTACATTGTGAAATCAGTATGGAATCTTTCTAATGGTTTCTTGATTATTTCTCATAGAAACACTGTGTACATTTGGTGAGTTAGGAAAGTAATTTGTGATGTGCTCCATTTCATTACTACTATTTGAGTATTAGAATAAATATCAAGCTATTATGTATAGCTTCTTAACAATGAGTGTAAGTGAACAATTTGAAATTGTTATGTCTATCAGATAATCATGCAAAAAAATTAACCACCTTATAGAATATTTCTTTAGTACTTTTTGTATAGATGGACATTTACTGTAGCTTTTCATCTTCAACCATGATAATAGATTTTGGTTTGCTTTATTTTCTCATGGAATTACACCCTAAGCACACCCATTTAAGACATGAACCAAGGAAGGTAGAGTTCCACTGTTATAAACATTATTAGCGTAAAAGAGTGTGTCTTTTGATTATATTCATAAAACAGTAATCTAAGTTCAAAATAATCTCTTCATACTTAGAAAGATGGCATCATAAACATAGTTACAAAACACCACATTACAATTAATAAAATAAAATATTTATTAATGGATTCAAGTGTAATCATTTACATTTTTGTGCATTATAGCAAGCTCAAGGTTACCCTTATACTAATTTCACCCTTATTTATTTTTATTCATACATGCTTTAATAAGAGCAGGAGAAAGATTGAGATGAGTTAAAATTGATATACAGTAGATCGTATCTTAGATATACCCATGGGAATGTCTTATTCCAAATGTTCTCATAGAATCCTGTAGTATCACTATTGTAGCACTTGTTATTAACTTAATTTTTATTTTGATGTTTGTATATTTTCATCATCCTATAAGCTTCAAGAATGCAAGAACAGATTTGTCTGGTTCATATCATATATCTGGTACTTATTACAAGGTCTCTTGGAATATGCTTTCAATAAATATTTATGGAATGGATAATTAATTTAACAAATTACTTCTTAGTTTGACATTTTTACTCTAATGTATAAATTCAGAATACTCTTCTCCCATTAGATGGCTAAGAAAAACAGAAATACATTCAAGATAAAATACAGGTATACATAATTTTTAAGTTTATAACTACTTACACGCTCACCTAGCAAGTTTGTTTTTATTTTTTAGGATCTGTGTGTGCTTACTCAACCTTATTTTTGTAGTTGTGCTAGGCTGATTCTAATGGCTACAGATGGAGCTAAAATTAAGTAGGAATTGGAAGAACAGGAGAGGAAACCTGGATGTTTGCCATTAGTCTTCATCCTTCGCTGACCATGTAGACCATTTTCTAAGACCGTGGCAACATAGGTCTCCTTAGAAATAACTGATGAGATAGAGGAACAAAGAATATAAGCCAAATGTACTGTAAATCTAAAAGCAAAACCCCTTTGATTCGAGCAGATGTTGTTATGATATCCTGTACCTGGCTTCATAAAATTCTCTAAGATAAACACATAATTCAGGCACAGGCTACCTCTGGAAACTTCTGTCAGCTGTTCAGCTTTTAAAATGGCTTTGTGATAGATTTGCAATGATTGGTACTGAATATTATAGTTTTGTTGAGTGTGACAATATGAATTGCTTCTTTCAAATGGGTGTCTTTTTTTCTATACCTTAGTACCTGCTTAAACTTTCACTGATAATAACACAGGTTTTCTTAGCTATCTGAATGTACAGTGTTCCTAAGAAAGATTTTGTAAGCCAAAATGACAGAACGTATTAGAGCAAGTACCATTAATATACAGGGTGACCCAAAAGTAGTCATGCAGTGTAGTTTATTTGATTTCTTACATTGTTTATTACATTTACATGTGTTTAAAGCTGTTTTATCTTGTAAGTGCTTGAAATGTCTTCCATTAACATTGCAACATTACTCAAACTGCCCAGTACACTGTGACACACAGTATGATACAAATTCTGGTCTGTTGTGATGAATTTCATTGATTCAACTGTATATCTACTTTTGGATCACCCTGTATATGGAAAAAATTTGAGCATTCCTCGATCCCAAATAATAACCTACCAAATTATACCAACTAACATAAAATCTAAAATAATAGTAACAAATAGTTAAAGCATGAATATGATAAATATACAACTTGTATAAAGTAGAAATAGTGTATATATAGAATAGTTTCACTTATTTAAAAAACTGACTGATTTCTTTTTAAGTGTAACACTACACTTTGTATACGCACCAATCTACTCAAGTTATAAACTTTCCATTGCATCCAATGCTAGATTCTGACTAGAAGAGAGCACTTTGTTATAGCTATGAAGAAAAACCAAACCACCTGAAGCATCTTAGGCACTTGCTGATCGTAGGCAACTTGCTTTTTTCACGTGGAAGATTACACTCTCAAAGAAACAATGCCAAGTAATTCAAGTAATTTAATTGAACTAAGACTTTTTAAGTGAAATCATGCAATTTTATGGAAAAATTGCTCTAAAGAGCATAGATTTTTAAAGCTCTTTTAACTAGGAAAGCGTGGGAAAATCTCTTAGCACTGCATCTTCTTTTTTCAGAGGTATTTTGACCACATTTAATTTTATGATGCTAAAGATGATGCAGACATAACCTTAGGAAATGTAACTTCAATTCAGAAGGAATTCAGGTGACAAATCTCCTTTTCCTTCTATGTTCCTTCTTTTCTTCATTGTATGGATAAAAAAAACCCACAGAAATTATTAAAAGTAAAGAGTGGCTTCTATTTATTGCCTTATACATAGAACTATGAATAAAACAAACCTACCTGGTAGGGCCCCAGGTATGCTAAACAGATGTCCCATTTTAAAGGACAGAATATGACAGTACTGTCTTGTTTCAAATGGTACATATAGTCAGCCTACTGACACCTTGAATTTTGCCCTGTGAGATTAGGCTGAGCATGCATACCGTTTGAAACAAGACAGTACCATATTTTCTGTATTATTTAAAATGGGATGTCTGGTCAGCCTACCAGTTCAGTGATACTGGGGTATATCTTTTAAAGTGTTTTCCATGTGGCAACTACCTGTATTCTAAGAACTATATTCTAGACATTCCTTGGGTTCTAAAAAAATGGTTAATATGCCCAAAGAATAAAGGATTTTCCAAGTACTTCCTTTTTAAATTTTTCACGTTTCCACTCTTCTGCTAGTGAAGCCATTTGAGACATCTCAGGGAATCACTGAATGACCATTGCTAGCCCTCATATATTTTAGCAGCTCACAAAATTTAAAACTCTCTTAAACTCACAGGAAATAGGTCATACCCATTTAGTGGGTTGAAAATGACTACTACTTGTTTTGATTAATGAAAACATTTAAAGTAGAACAAAGATTTGGGGTTTTTTTCCTCCCCTTTAGCTCTGAAGTAATTGCCTGATGAAAGGAGACTAAGTCTCAAAATAAAAACATATATTGTGGTTTTATTAGAATTGCTTGAAATGTGCAGTGATGTTCTCGTGGTCAAACATTGTTTCAGTGACAAAAATGAAGAATGTTAGAGTATTAATCTTCATTGTAAAGTATGACAAGTTAATATTATAAAGCTATCTGGGGCCTTGGAACCAAGGGTGTGTGCACTGTGTGGATAGGTTTATATATCAGTTAAGAATTATATTTAATTACTAGTGACAGTCTACTAACTAGAGTGATTTAAGTATTTATGGTTTTATTTTCATCAATCAATAAAATTTTGGAGACAGGCATATGCTGGTATCTATTTAATAGCATAAGCATGTCAGCATTTCAGAGACAAATCTCTTAGCCTTCTATTAATGGTCCCAAAACAGCTATTGGACCTCACAACATTATTACTATTTGGAGGGAAAAAAGAAAAGAAACGAAGAAGTATAAAAGGCCAACTATTCGCTTAATAAAGATTTCTAGAAGTCTCCTCTCATCTATTTATTCCACCTTGATATGTTTATGTCTTACTGACCATCCTTCAAGCAAATGAGGTTGAGGAATGTATTTTTAGATGGGTATATGCCACCCCCTATCCTCTTTTAGAAAGGAAAGAGTTAAAAACATGGATATTATACAGGTAGTGCAGGTATATATTACATTTCAGTTCCATCTTATACATATTCCTCTTTTGAGTTAATCATGCAAAATGGAAGAAAAGAGACAAAACTTAATCCAGCAACCACTGTTGTTATAGGAATTGTGATGTGAAGCTCCAATATAGGACAGACACTTGTCATTCAACATTTGATGTTCCCATTGTTTAAGACTAATGGAATGTAATAAATGACTTTAAATTTTTGTGCCACAGCAATTTTAGCCCTCTTTATACCAAGTGTGGTGTATTTAGTTTTCTAGGACTGCCATAGCAAAGTACCACACACTAAGTGGCATAACAATAAAAATTTATCCTCAGATATCTGGAAGCCAGAAGAACAAGGTCAAGGTGTCAGTGGGGTTAATTGTGAGACAGAATCTGTTCCATGCCTTGGGAGTTTTCTGAAAATCTTTGGTATTCCTTAATTTGTGGGTGTATCACCCAATGTTGACCTATATAATGAGATAAAACAAAACAACAAAAAAAACAACACAGCTTTTATCTATACAACGTCTATCTCTGTCCAATTTTCCCCTTTTTATAAAGATACCAGTCATATTGAATTGGGGCCCTAATAGCTTTGTTTTTAACTTGACTCCATCTGCAAGGATCCCTTTTCTATATATAATCATGTTCTGAGGTTCTGGAGGCTAGAATTTCAACATATCATTTTGAGGGGACATAATTCAACCTATAGCAACTGTTATGAAAATAACTTAGAAAAAGAACCTGCAGGATCGACATTGCAATAACCTCTTCTCCTTCCTCCATTTTTAGGAAAATTCTAGATTATAAAGGTATTTAAGAATTTTTAAGGACCTACTCAATAGCATACATTGGAATATTGCTTTTAGTACGTTATCTCAAAAATATATGATGTGTATATATCACAGTTGGATTGCTCTTGAATCTGATATAGATGTTTACATTACATTATGATTGTTTAATCACTGTCGCCTTAACATCTCACTTTTCTTAAAAATAATATTTTGGAAGGAAAAGAACATTTTTTTTTTCATTGCCAAACACTAAAAACAATACACTAAATCAATAAAATTTCATAAAATGACACACCCACTTACTTAACATAATTATTTCTAATAAAAGAATATTGAGAAAGCTGGAATGGCTCAGCAGGCAAAGCTATTGCTTTGCAGCCCTGGGGACTGAGGATCGAATACTGGTCCCGGCCCATGCAGACCCATATGCCGAACTGGGGTGTGCTTCCCATGCAGGAGACCCCCAGTTTGGTTCTCTCTTGGGCAAGTTTCCCATATGGGAGGTCCCTGATTCAGCCCCTGGCTCATGGAATTGTTCCTCCCATGTGGGAGGCCCCCAACCCAGCTCCCACCCTGTGTGGGCCCCACCCAACTGTGTGCAACAAAACTATGTCGAAAACGGATGACATACAAATATGAAGACTGCTCTGGGCTCTCCCCCTTCTCTCTGTCTCTCTCTGTTTCTCTATCTCTGTCAAAAACAATAAAATATATCTTCAAAAAAAGATTATGTGGAGCAAATTCAAATTGAGTATCACATTTAGATGAAATCAAATTTGATCTGAGATAATATAGCAGGTGAGAAAATGGAAGTAGTGGCATGTTCTGAATCTTTAGTCTTTTGTACAAATATTTTTCCTGTATTTGGAATTCTCAAGTTTAACCTCTCTTTTGTCCTAGTCTCAAGGAAAATTCTTATCCAGTGGGTTGAATTGTTTTCACCAAAAAGATAAGTTTTAAGTCCTAAATTCTGGTATCTCTGAATATGACTTTATTTGGAAACAGGGTCTTTGCAGATATAATCAAGATCTAATGAGCTCAGAGTGTAGGTTCTCACACCCAGTGACTGATGTCCTTATAAGAATAGAGCTATTTGAACCCAGAGGCACAGAGGTAGAACATCATGTGAACATGTATTGGAAGAATGTGTGTACAAGTCAAAGGACTTCCAGCAATCCCCCAGAAGCCAGGCAAGCGGCATAGAACAGCTTCCCCATCAGAGCCTCCAGACACCTTGCCAAGGATTTTGGACTTGATTTTGAACTTTTGGCTTTCAAAGCTATGAAATAATAAGTTTCCATTGTTTTAAGACATCTACCTTGTGATAATTTATTAAGGCAGCCCTATAATGTAATATATAAAGCACATCCAATTTTGATATCAAATGTCTGTTTTAGAATAAGCATTCTGCCACTCTATTCAATCCCTTTGTTTCTTGGTGAGCATAATAAATTTTATTACAATTTTATTCAACCTGTATTTTACTTTCATACTGTTGTTTATTATTTATGTAAATGTGCTTCCATTGTTCACTTGATACGTATATATCCCAATTTATGAAAATTGTTTGAGTATTTTGGATTGGGATAATATACCTCACAATTTTCCTTTAAAATTTATGGATTGTGTGTTCAATTTATGGATTTTCACTTTAGGGGAATGGCTTCAGGTACAAAATTAAAATCACTAGATGAGATAAGACTTTACTGTGATTATGATAGTCACATCATGAGTAGAAAAAAAGTGTTTTCAGCAAGAATAGGTTAAGTGGTATGTTAGTTTCCTGGGAAAATAGTAATGTATTATTGGAACCACTTCTTGTTATTCATACATTTTTTAAAAGTACATATATATATGGAGAGGAAGCATGCGAATTTGTCAGGGAAAGAATAGAAGATCAAAGCAGGGTTGTGAAGAAAGGAGTTATGAAACAGAAGCATTTGGGAGGAACAAAGTGACAGGTTGTTGAGTAGCAGTGTTTTTTTTTTGTCACCATTCTTGCTCTCTGACACTTTAATACAGTAGACTCTCAGTTAACCAGTACCTATAGGGATTGGCAGATGCCAGTTAAAATAGTGTAAGTAGACTCTCTGTTAACTGGAACTCAGAGTGCTGGTTGCTTCAGTTCCATTTAGTAGAGAATTTACCGTATTAGTTATTAGCTCTGTTTATCAAATTGTTGTGTAATTTATCAGATTAATTTTTTAGACTTCGTATTTGGATCATAGTTTGTTATATTAAATGTCATGGCTAATTCCCTCATGCCCTTTGTATTTGAACAAATATTGGTTTATCAAATAGTATATTGATCACCCAAATTCTGTGACCTGACCCCCAGTCTCTGTACTTTGGAGCTCCCTCATCCCACTCCTTTTCATTGCACTTAACACCTTCTACCAAGATTTGTCATTTACTTGTTCTCTTTGTTTGGATCTGCTTTCATTACTCTGGAATGGAAGCTCCTTGAACTTCGTACCTTAGTCACTGATGAGTGCCATGAATCTAAGACAGTCTGATATAAAATAGCAGCTAAATGGTGTGTATGTGTGAGTATGTGTGTGTGTTAATAAATCAGTGTATTATCTTTAAATTCAATCTGTTGTGGCATTTTTTCAGGGCTTTTTAAAATTATTCTCTCTCTCTCTCTATATATATATATATATATGTGTGTGTGTGTGTGTGTGTGCGTGTGCGTGTGTGTGTGTGTGTTGATACATGCACACACATACAAATATGAATGAGGGTTGTCCAGAAAAAAATTAGCCATAAATGCCTCTATTTTTGGCTGAATACTTTCTGGACAGCCCTCGTATATCTGTGATAGTTTTATACTGAACTAGGAATTTGTTGGCTTGTGTGTTTTATTACTTGACATGGAATTATGTATGTTTAAAGAGGAGTCGTCATTGCTTGACCTGTTGTTTGCTTCCTGAAATATCTCTATAACATAGTTTAGTATGATGTTAACAAATTCCAATAAAACACATGTGCTCTACTCTTGTCTCCTACTCCTAGTCTCTTCAAACTTTTAAAACTGTCACAGATTACTGGAAACATGACTGCATTTGAAATTAGTTCAACAAAACAGTAGTTGCAGATGCTCCATTAAGCATTTAAAAACAAAATTGTCAGCCAAAGAAAATGGCTTGTAAATGTCTGGCCATCACTCCAATGCTGCAGAAATAAGTTTTCTGGCAAAAAGGGAAGTGGAGCTCCCTGCTTGCTGACACATAGATGACTAAATTGGAAAGATTTCGTAGTAGGTCTGCAAACCAGTAGTGTGGATGTGTAACTGGATGCTAGTATTGCAGTGCAGTTGTAGGAGAAAATCCAGGAGGTGATGAAAGACAGTATATGGTAATAGAATTGGAGGAACAGGAAGAAACTCCAGGGATTGGATCAACCAGGTATAGTCTTGCTGCTCCCTCTTCTCAGTTGTATAAGCATTTTCCCCCCTACAGTCTAGGAAGTATAGGGCAATGCTTTCCAGTTTAATTGATGGGGGGTTCTGACATAAGTGATTCCACATGGTGGTTGACAAATGACTTTTGGGTTAACCCCTCCTCTTATTCAAGAAATAGACAAATAAATCTAACAGAATTTTCACTTGGTCATCAATTTATCTAAGATTAAATTTTAAATATTTCATAAACTGATGAAACTTGCTGTTCTTCATTTTGGGGGAAAGTGGAATATTATAAATAGAATTTTCTTATGTTCCCAGTCATTTGGGTTGATGGATGATGGAAGGAAAAGCAGCATCCTGGGTTTTTCAGAGGCCTGTCTATGCTTAGGTCAGATTATAGGGTGACTTGCAGTGTAACTATCCTCGTATCTCTTTACACAAGAAAAATTTCTTTCAAGTAATAATATTAACTTGGGTTTGCTCAAGGGATTTAATAGAAAGGCTTGGAATAGGATAGTGCTAATATATACTCAGAAGGTCAAAAATCCTCAGCTGGGAAATGGTTCAATGTGTTCATTCATCACATCCGACTTTTGCTCATGTAAAACAAAGACATATAACTAAATGTAAGTTAAATGACTCTACTTGCTCAGACTTAACCAAAAAATATACCAGCCTTCTGCTGACAATTCATAGGATTCACCCTGATATTATCTTTATCTTATAGGTATTTCTGATTGTGTTTATTCCCAAAATTCATGGGCAGAAATAAAGTGAAAGACAAAGTCAATATCTGTAATGTACATGATACATTGAACCTAAAATCGCAATGTACTACATAATAAAATATTATAAACTTACTAAGAGTCAAAGACAATCAAAGGAAAGAAAGTTAAAGGTTCTTCAAACTGTTAGGTAGGATAGATTATAGAGATGATTTTTGCAGCATTCTTAGAAAATTTAGTTTAGGATTCACAGTCTGTGATCTCAGATGAGGACAACTGATGCTCATACACATGACTGAAGTGAAGAGGTAGGATGATAAACCGCATGCAGGCCATTTCTATGAGTTGAATAGGTTCTGGCCTTTCTGGCTTGGTTTCCTAGTGCTGGAGAAGACATCACATATTCTTTGAGTGTTGAGTCCAAACCAAAACTCCACTAGGTCTCCTGTCCTGTGTCTGGGTGGTCTTGAATGACCCAGTTTAACTTGAAGAAGCTCTGAGAAATTTAATATGGCTACATCTAGTTTAAGTGCTACTCCTGGGTGGTCCTTAGCAGTTAATAGGGTTTGATTCTGGAGTCATCATAAGAGATTCAGAGAAGTCTAAGAATCTAGGTCTGGACAAAATCCAATCTATTAAGACTGATAATTACTTCTGAGAATATCAATATAATAAATAGGAAGAACTAGGGTAGGTCTGGGAGAGTGTACAGATCATGATAAATACACCTCACCAACTCTGCTGCCAATAGTTAATGTTGTCAAAGGCCCAACTAACTAAGGCATCATCTTTTCAGATTGAGCAATAATTGGGATGCAGCAAGGCAGGTGGTCAGAACTTTCCAGGAATTTCCTTATGGCTAGGAAGACACACAAATTTTGCTTTTATCTACTTGAATCCCATGATTTCTCTAAATAGTATTAACTCTTAATTATATATACATTAATAAAGGGAACTGAGGTGTGGCTAATGTAGAAATCAAATATATTTTACTATATAAAATAATGTGTAGTGGAAAGAGCATGTGTTTTTAAGACAGCCAATCCTAAATTCCCATACCCTCTCCAGCATTTACTGGTAGAGAGACTGTCTGATAGACTTGGGACTTTGTCCTATGAGGTAGTACATGCAGAAAATATCAAGAAATATTCAAAAAGTGTTCAGATATATTTGTATGTACCACTCCTTTGAGAAAAGTAATAATTTCCCAAGGGTAAAAGACATCATTGGCTGTACCATAAGGTTTGAAGTTGGAAAAACTTCAGTCAACATTGAGTGACTTTGAGCATTTTCTTACCTTCTCTCTGAAACGTTCTCTTCACATATAAACAAAATCAATAGTATCTACCTTGCGGAATAGTTATAAGGATTAAATAAGTTATAAAGTACCTAGCACAGTGCTTGGCCCATTCTAGGTCAAGCATGCCAACCTGTGGCCCAGGACGACTTTGAATGTGGCCCAATACAAGTTTTTAAAAAATTAAGAGGGAAAGCTGGGATGTCAGCGGGTAAAGCACTCGCTTTGAAGCCCCAATGACCGAGGATCGAATCCAGGCCCCAGCCCATGCGGACCCACATGCTGAACTGGGGTGTGCCCCCAGTTCAGTTCTTGCCGGGACCTATGTGGGAGGCTCCCGGCCCAGTTCCTGCCCTGCGCAGCCCTGTGCCCACCTGTGGAGTGAAACTATATGGAAAAACTAATGTCAACTATAGAGACTGCTCTGGGACCTCCTCCTTCTCTCTGTCTCTCTCTGTCTCTGTTTCTCTCTGTCAAAAATCAATAAAATAAATCTTAAAAAAAAAATTAAGAGTTTTTTTGGTGACTTTTTTTTTCTTTTTTTTTTTTTAAATTTCATCAGCTATTGTCAGTGTAAGTGCATTTTATGTGTGGCCCAAGTCAATTATTCTTCCAGTGTGGCCCAGGGAAGCCAAAAGTTTGAACACCACTGTTCTAGGTGCTAAATCAATGCTACTTTACAGTCCTTCCATCTCCCACATTATGGCCTCCCATGGCTACTTGGGTCCTCTGTTGACAATACAATATTTAGCAAATAAAGTGTGGGTCTGGACCATTCTGAAAATTCTTTTGTTCCTTTATTTTATTTTTTTATTCTTCTCACACCAAGGAAGAGCAAATGGAGGCTTTCTGCCCTTGGTATGGAATCCAGAATATAGAAATCCAGGGCTGGGGCCAGAAAACAGCAGATCCCAAGGTGACTGGTGCATCTCTTAAAGCACAGGCTATATAGGCCCCAGTGAGCATGCTTGCTTTTTACCATCCCCATGGACTGAGTCCTCAGCAGAGACCTCGGTGCAGGCAGTCTTTTTTGTTGGTACCTTGATAGGAATTTGACCACCTTCTAGCTACCTCTCTCCTGGCCCAAGAACCCAAACCACTGAGCTTTTCACCATCCAGGAGATTGATAGAAAGTAAAGCCCAAATTTGCTCATGAGCTCCAGGTAGCAGCATGGGGGGTAGTGCCTCTTCTCAAGGGACCAGCAGGAAAAGAAGACAAAAACAAAGGACTTAGAATATGCTTCTTATAAGACAGAGCTTCTGGGGAAGCAGGGACCCTTAACTTAACATAGTATAAATAATAAAAATATTTCAGGACATCATATGCAGTGACTGTATATACATTATTAACCTTTTTACTTGAATTGTAGACATTATTTAAATTCAATATCAGAAACAAGTGCAAATGAGGATAATTTTGCTAAGCTATGAAAGATCAAGTGAAGGAAATATCTGAAAGCACAGAACAAAAGTGTAAATAAATAAAAATATGAGACAAAGAAAAAAGACTTGAGGAAAAGTGAGGGATACAAAGTACTAAAGGGCCTTCCTAGGAAAACTGAACAGCACCTTGTTTTCACATCTAAGTAGAAAATGTCCATGGAATTTTAGCTTCATATATATTTAATTATTTGAGCACTCAAACTGAATGTATAACAATCATTTCTAATGTGATATGTCTAAAACTGAACATCATCTGATTGTTCCTCACCCAAATTTTCTTTCTTAGCCTGCCATGTCTTAATGAAAACTCCATTCTTCAAGTTGCTCAAATAAAATTCTTGTGTTGTCTTTGACTCCTCTTTTTTTCACACTCCATATATGATTTATCAACACACTTTGTCTGCTACAGCTGTGCTGAATTTGAGCACCTCTGACCTTCCACTGCTGGCCACCTGATCAAAATCACCATCGTCTCTACTCACATAGCTTTGGTAGTGGACAAATACATCTCCCTTCCCGTCTTCTCAACTACCAGAGGAACCCTGCTAAAGGAATAATAAGTTGGGTCATGTCCCTCCACTGAATAAACCCTTCAGTAGCTTTCCTTTGATTCAGATTAAGAACCAAAATCCTGGCCATCATCCCTAGGGCCTTATGTGATCTGTTCCTGCTTCCTATTCCCACCCTTTGCCCCTGCCCATGACTTTGTGACTTCAAATTAATAATGACTTAATTTTTTCTCACTCTGCTTTAACCCCATTGGTTTCCTTGTTTCTTAAACATACCAGGTATTCTTCTTTCTCTTTCTGGAATGTTCTTTCCCGTATCTAAGATAATGTATCTTTTACATATTAACTTTGTTGGCTCCCTGCCTCCCATCCCCACCATATCCTGTAAAGTTAAACTTCATTACTGCTGGAATTTATGGTCTGATTTGTTCACTGTTGTATCTTCAGGAACTACAAGAGAACCAGGTATATAGTGTTGGATGAAGTTCCCTGATTGTGGCAGAAGTGGCCAGTACCTGATGGGTTATCTCCTCAGTGGTGTCCTGGACATCAGTCCTGCAGGTCTCCTTGGAGCCTGCTCCACTGCCTTGCCACATTTTGGTGCACACTATTTAAAGAAATGAATCCCTGCTCTGCTTAAAATTGCTTAAGTTAAATTTTCTGAGACCGAGTCACTGTTATAATGTAAAGCAAAAACTTATTTGGATAGAGCTGTGCAGTGTCCACATTATAAAGGCAGAGGATGGGGATTTCCTCATTCTTTGCTTCAGACCTAAAGAGAAGGACCGTAAAGAGAACACTGAGAACCTAATTAAGTCTGTGGCAGATTCGGGAGAGCCTGGTGTCCGACGTCAACTTGTTAAATCTAAAGGTCACAGATGAGTGATTGGCCAGCAGCTGATAGATGAGCCAGGGAGAGAAGAGGCTGAGACTAGAACTTGTCTCAGAAGTTACCAAGGCAAAGACCACCTGAGTGCACACACCAGTAAATGGGCTGTGAATAAATGAAAGCCTACATGGGATTAGGTCAGTTTTGCCGGTATCAGCACTCCCTAAGGGTCAATATGCTGCTCTCAAGGGAGGGACACCAAAGAGGTACAGACTCTGAAAGATTCTTAATGAACAGAGAAGGAGTGATCAGCCAGCCAAATGAGAGCCACTTCCCTATAGAATAGATGGAAGGTTTCCATAGAATCAAAGAAATACTCTGAGAAAGGGGCAGGTTTATATCTTCAGAGCTCAAAGATTACCACATTAGCTTATAACAGTGCCAGTCAAGCAAGAATTTCCTTCTTCTCTTTGTATCCTTCCACTCTTGACCACCACCAACAGTTATCTTAACCCCCTTTACCAGATACAGATTCGGCCCTATATTCCCTCTCTTCCCCATTGTAGGTCCCAAATGGGGGGCTAAACATTGATCACTAAACAAAAGTAAACTTTCTGATTGAGATGTATTTGGAGATTCAAGGTAACAGTAGAATTTTTTATTATTTATAAGTGACAAATATTTTATAAATGAATATTAAGTTAGAACTATTGTGTAAAATGTTTGCCATAAAATTATAACTATTCAGATTTTACAAATCACTCTTTTGATAAATAACCACACTGAAAGTCAAGTGATATTTGAGAAGCAAGAAGAACCCTGATTAAGAGAATGCAAAGGAGCAAAATATGCAAGAATGGGAATGAGATATAAGACATAACGAAAGATTTTAATAAAATAGTAATAAAATAATAAAGTGTACCTACTAAAAATAATGCAGAATTGTACACCTGGAAACAATGTAATCACTATCAATAAATGTTACCCCAATAAATCTAACAATAAAAAAATTCTATGGTAACAAATCTAAAAACCTTAGATATAGGTGACACAGAGGCTTCTCTAATGTAATTTAAATTTTTAATATTATTCCAAGAGAAGATAAAAAAATTGAGTCAGTAATCATAAAAGTGATTCAGAAGGTTAAAAGTCTGCCGTTATTAAAAGCCACTAAAACCACAGATTTTCCACAGCTGAGTTCTATCAAATCTCTTAAAAAAGATTTCCATGTTATTTAAGCTACTACAATCCACTGAGAAAAACTGCTTAACATAAAAACTTACAAAGTTAACATAGAAAACAAAAGTGTAGCCCTACCTCATTCGCAAATGTAGATGCAAAGATCTGTGGAAAATAAGATCTTTTTAACATCCAGAAACCTACAAATATTACTATTTACATCAATCTGTAAAAAAATCAAAATCATGTGGTAATATCAATACATTTTGAAAAAAATATAAGTTAATAGAAATAAAAGTAAAAAATAATTTATCTCAAATTAAAACTATCATTGTAAATTTTTTTTAAGATTTATTTTATTGTTTTTGACAGAGAGAGACAGAGACAGAGAGAGAGAAGGGGGAGAGCCCAGAGCAGTCTCCACAGCTACATGTCATCAGTCTTGGACATAGTTTTATTCCACACAGATGGGTGGGGGCTGTACAGGGCAGGAACCAGGCAGGGGCCTTCTGCATGGAAACATACCCCCATGAACTGGGGGTTAAACTGGGGGCCTCCCACATGGGAAGCTCACCCCAGTGAGAACCGAACTGGGGGCCACACTCCAGTTCAACATATGGGTCCACAAAGGTTGGGGCTGAGATTTGATCCTCGAGGCTGCAAAGCAAGTACTCAACCCACTGCGCCATCCAAGCATTCCCTCACTGTAGATTATAAAACTTTCATTGCAATTAATATAAAACATGAGATGGGGACCTCTGCTACCATTGATTTAAAATACTCAGTTAAAAAATCTGAAGTCAATGTAAATTTTGGAAAATAAGAGTATGTTCCTAATAACCATATTGTATATTCCAAAATCTCAAGATTTTAATAAAATCAATGAAAAAAAACCTTCAATAAGAGAATTTGTTGAGATCAAAACAAAATACATATGTAAAAATTAACAACAGCTTTTGTCTATGGTTCTATAACCAAATGGCAATAAAAATTAAAAATATATAAATCTATTTACCATAAACAACATACTATTCTTATGAATAATTTAAAAATGAAAATGGGGGATGCCCGGTTGAGTGCTTGTTTTGTAATTGTGAGGTCTGGGGATCCAATACCAGCCCTGGCCTATGCAAACCCATATGCTGAATTGTTCTCAGTTTGGTTCCTGCCCCATATTGCCCCACTTTCACCTGTGTAGAATGAAACTATGTCACAAGTAATGATGTACAACTATGGAGACTGCTCTGGGCTCTTCCCTCTTCTCTCCATCTCTCTGTCCCTCTCTCTTACCTTCTCTCAGGCAATAAAATAAATAAATAAAATGAAGGATCTATGTAAAAATATCTGTGAATCTTATCAAGGGACATAGAATAATATTTGAACTATGGGATAACACTGATCTTGGATGGGAAGAATTAATGCAATAAAAGAGCAAATTATTCTATAAATTTGAGGCACTTCTAAAAAGAACTTCATCAAGGTGATCGTACAACTGGATACAATAACATAAAAGTTCACTTGGAAAAATATATGTCTGAGAACAGTCCAGAAAAGTTTTATATAGAACAATGAGAAACTGCAACAATTGCTTTACACATTATTCATCAGACTATAAAGTCACTATAATCAAGTCGGTATGTATTGGCCATATGGAGCCATAAAAATAGAAAATCTAGTAAATAAATGTTGGTATTTGAGAATTTCATGTATGGCAACGTTAGTCTTTTTATTCAGTGGAAAAAGAGTGACTTAATTAACTATTATTTTTTCAGAAGGACACTAAGTTCAATCTATTTTCACTATATGTGCTGTTCAATAATGTAGCTACTAGCCACAAGTGCTATTAGAATTAAAATTAATTAAAAGTTAATTTAAATATAAATAAATTAAAATTTATTAATCTTATTAATTAATTTAAAATTGATTTATTTAAAAATTGATTTATTTAAAAATTATTTATTAAAAAGAAATAAATTATGTTCTTCAGCTGCATTAGTCATGTTTTAAAATGTGGCTCATGTCTACATTATTAGGCACTACAGATTATAGAAGGTTTTCAACATTCAAACAGCACTTAGATCTCTCTCTCTCTCTCTCTCTCTCTATATATATATATATATATACGCACATATATATATACATATATGTGTGTATATATATTATATTTATACATATATTATTTAAAAATATTCAAATAAAAAAACAAATATATGAATATAAATATATATGTGTGCATGTACATTTAATTTTTCCCAATTGATTTAAAATGTAAATGTAAAACATATAGAAGAAAATTATCAAGTTTGCGTATAATATAGGGATTGAAGGAGAACTTCATAGCATTATTGGAAATTCAGAAAAAAATAAAAAGAGATATATTTAACATAAAATATAACCTGTGTATATGAATATGTATCAGTGTCAGGATGCTTGGTTGAAAGCAAAAACATGTAATTTTGGTGTATGTTGCAGATATGCGATTTGGAGGGGAAAATACCTAAATCACATTGCAAGACTATTTTTGAGAAAACACCACTGTTGTTTCTGTAGGTCATTGTTACCACAGCTCACTGTGCTGCCTTGATTATTTATTTACAAGCTGAGGTTAAGTGCAGCTGATCTGATAGGAAGAGGCTGGGCATATTCTTGTGGCCAGGCTTCAAGGGAGCCTGGAAGAGCATGTTTCTACAGTTCTCCACATATGGAAAAGATGTCCAAAAGTTCCTGGAACAGCCATAAGCATGACAAATGTCCACTACAGTAACATAAATAAAGTAAGCAGATAACTGATAGAATTGGGGGAAAAAATAAAAGGTGGCCAACCCAGATGAAGGTGAATGTTTAATGTCTACAATACAGAAAAAAGAGTCCTTACAAATTGTAAAGAGAAAGACAACCTACCTAATAAAAAATGATTTTAAGGATTTTTAAATAGGGAATTTACAGAATAGTAAATTGAATTTTTTTATACTTAATATAAAGAGATATCACTTTAGATATCACTCATAGCAGACTTACAAAATTAAAAAACTTTCAATAACCTAGTGCTGGTGGGCTGTGAAAGAAATGGTATATTCTTTGCTATTAAAATGATAAATATTCTCACCCTTTCAGGAAGTAATTTAACATTGTCTACAAACTTTAAAGTAATTATAGTCTTAGTAGCAACCCTATTCTTTATAAGTATAAGCACCACTGCATAAAAATATATATACAAGGATGCTTATTGTACGTTTTTTGTAGAGGAAAAAAACTTAATGAATGGTCTTCAGTTGAAAAAAAATTATGATACATTTGTACTATAAACTATTAAAAAACAATCACAATGTCATTTGTCTTGGAGTGATTTGACAATGAGTTAAGTGACAAAAGCAAGATGAAGAGAAACAAATAGAACACACAAAACACACTATAAGAAACAAAAGACATTATGTTTTTAATAAGAATCACAATGAGTTGTTTATGTGAACAAGGGTGAATTGATCTATGCAGTGAAGAGGAACAGAGAAGTAGGAAAACAAGCAGAAACTAAACAAGAGTTGCAAATTAAAAACATATCCAAACATTTCATTTATGTAAAAGTACTTACATGCATTATGTATACCTGCTTCAAGAGAAACTATAAAAGCTTAATCTAGGTCTGTAAACTTTAGAAATGTCTAAAATATATAGTTAGGTGAAAAATCATTTTACATAGTAACATGTAGAGAATGATTCCATTAAATTGAACAAACAAGCAAACAAACAAATGTGTATGTTCATATGTATTTATACCAGCAAGATGATAGGCTGCGCACCAGTCTATTAATACTAGTTTCCTCAGAAAGGACAAAATAGGAAAGCCAAGGGTGGTTTTATTTATTATACTAATTTCATTAACTTTAACATTTAGAAACACATTGAAAAAGGAAAAAAAAAAAAAAATATATATATATATATATATATATATATATATATATATATTCTAGAATGAAATATAAAAGGAATAAGCTGTATTATAATTCTGAGAATTATTGGAGACCATCCATTGGCATAGAGGTGTTTTGGGATAGCTTCTCTGGAAAGAGTATCTGATCTGAGGGATAACAATACTCTTTATTGTGAAGATCCAGAAAAAGAACATCCTAAGCTGAGTGGACAGAACTGCTAGCTTGTTTGAAGAGTGGAAAGTTAAGAGACTGCTGTGTCAGGAAAAAAGAGATAGGTTATGTGAGGTAAGGTCAGAGATGCAGGGCTTTGTGGGCCCCTGCTAAAAAATGTTTGGGTTGGAAATCACTTATGGTGAGCAAACAAGGTAGGTATATAAATGTAAAAACTTTTATGGCAATTTGACTTGCTGAGACACCAGCACTTGATCACTGGATTCATCTTAGCTCAGGTGATTTCAAATTTGTGCCACAGCTTGGGGAAGCTGGGATGGCTCAGTGGGTTAAGTGCTCGCTTTGCAGACTTGAAAACCGAGGATCGAATTCCAGCTCCGGCATGTGTGGACCCATATGCTGAACATGGGGTTTGCTTCCCATGTGGGAGGCCCCTATCTTGGTTATCACCCCCTCCTCCCACCCTGCTTCAGCCCCTGGCTAGAAGGGACATGCCTCCCATGCAGAAGCCCCCCAGTCCAGTTTCCGCCCTACACAGCCCCGCCCACCTGTGTGGAACAAAACCATGTTGAAAACTGATGACATACAACTATGGAGACTGTTCTGGGCCCTCCCCCTTCTTTCTGCCTTTTTGTTTCTGTCTGTCTCTGTCAAAAACAATAAAATAAATCTTAAAAAAAATTGTGCCACATCTCATGTTGTAAATGCTTCAGTCCCTGTGGCTTAGGAAAAAACAAATACTTAAAACAAACTCATTCTCTCCATAGGTTGTTAGAGTACCACTATTGTAAGATATGAAGAGATGTTTGGTTGATATACTTAGAGCAGTGGGAGCCATTGAAACGTTTAATGAAGAAATGAGTCATTATGTGTCTTACAAAAGAATTCTCTAGTTTTAATCTAGAGTTATCCTGGCTTTCATTGTGCAGAATGGAATGGAAAGAATCAAGGTTTAAAGGAGAGTAGTTAGGAGACTATTGTGGTGCAAGTAGGAGATGATAAGAAAAAATGATAGCTTAGACTGGCTGATGGCAGCTGTTTGATGGGAAGGAAAAGAAACTCATTAAAGAAGCCATTAATGATTTCTAGTTTGGGGTTTTTTTTTTTGGTTAATTTTTGTTTTGTTTTTTGTTTTGCCCAAGAAACTGGTACATTATGATAACATGTATATATTGAGATAGGGGCTGGTGAGAGAAGAAGAGTTTGAAGGCAAAAATCAAGAGTTCTGGCTTGGACAAATTTATGTTTTAAATGTGTATTATAAACCAAAGTAAAACTAGAGGTCTGGACTGGGGGCACGATTTTAGGAGTTGTGAGCCTATAGAGGTAGGTAACCAACCATCCTCAGTTGCCCAGGACTTTCCTGGTTTTATTATAGCACTTGAAAGGTTCCAAGTCCTGGGAAACCTCTTAGTCTTTGGTAAAGTGAGGCAATAGATCACCCTAATTAGATGGGATTTACCCCATGGGATTGGATAAGAACAACAAAAGAGATCACACACAAAGACTGAGTCAGGAAAATATTAAGAAGAAAGAAAATCTCAGGATAGCCAGCAAGGTGGGTAGTAGGAAGATAAAAATGTATTAAATATCTGGAAACCAGGAGGAGAAAATTAGGTTGGAAAAAGCAGAACTGGCTAGATGGTGGTCACAAGTGGCCTGAATAAGAAAAGATTCTTGGGAATAATGGGGGAGGAAAACTACAATGTTGCAAATTAAAGAGTGAAGAACAGGAAATAGGATTAACAAGTGCTTAAAAAGTCATCTGGAGTTTTGCAGGGAGGGGAAGCAGAGTAATGGGCAATTTGAAAAGACTGGAGAGAGTATAAAAGGGTTGTTTATGATTCTGTTTTGGGAAGTGAAACTACTACAGGGCAATAGGTTTGCCAGGAAGTGTTGAGTGTCCATATGAAAATTTTAGCATAAATTTAGTGGTTTTATTCTTCCTAGTTGGTGATTTTCTGTAATTACATTTAGCCTCTCAGATGCTGGAGTGAGAATAGTTTTAAAATTGCTCCAACAAGTGTTTGGGTTTTTCCAGGGGAGAATGCTAAAGAAAAAAGGAGACATGCAAGTCAACATAATTAAAAGAGAATTATTTAAATTAGGAAACATGGACTAAAAGCCAAGTTGGGCGGGGTGGGCAAAAACAGAAACAAGTAGAAAGTGAAAAATGAACTCAATTGTTTAGATCAGGGTCCTCAATCCCCAGGCCATGGGCCAGTAGCAGTTTGTGGCCTGTTAGAAAATGGATCACACATCAGGAGGTGAGCAGCCAGGGAGCAAGTGAAGCTTCATCTGTACTTACAGCTGCTCCCCTTTGCTGACATTAATGCCTGAGTTTCACCTCCTGTCAGATCAGCTAGGACGTTAGATTCTCATAGGAGCACCAACCCTACTGTGAACTGCACATGCAAGGGACCTAGGTTTTGTGCTCCTTATGAGAATCTAATGCCTGAAGATCTGAGGTGGAGATGAGGTGGTGATGTTAGGGCAGGGGAGCGGCTGCAAATGCAGATTCACATTAGCAGAGAGGACTGACTACACAGAGACTATAATAAATCAATTGCTTGCAGACTCATCAAAACTTAAGTTCAGGGCTGCCTCTGATTCTGCATTATGGTGAATTGTATAATTATATATTATAATGTAATAATAATAGCAGAAATAAAGTACTCAATATTGTAATTGTTCACCCAGTGTAGGAACCAAGCGGCACTTGGAAGATAGGAGTCACAAAGCTTTATTCACACCAGAGGGCTCAGGGGAGAGTTTCTCCGAAGTCTGAGCCCCCTCTGCAGGGTGTACAAGGCTTATATAGCGGGGGTCTCGCCTCAGGCAGATGCAGGTGCAGGGAGTAAGCAAGGCCACAGAAGTAGATGGAAGGATTATATAGACACAGAGGTGAGAAGTTCCCTGGTCTGGGGTTCAACCATTTTGAAGCTTTATTTTCTCCAATCAATATATGTAATGCACTTGAATCATCCTGAAACCCCTCTCTGCTGCCCCAGTTCGTGAGAAAATTGTCTTTCATGAAACTGGTCCCTGGTGCCAAAAAGGTTGGGGACCACTGGTTTAGATGTTTCCTTGGAGTTGAAGAATTTTTGCAAAATAGGAATGCAAGCTGAAAGAACAGCAGATGGCAGCCAGTGAAGGGAGTGACTGATTTTAAGATTTCAAGTGTGGTAAATTTTAGCTGATGCAAAGTCAGCCTCAGTGTCTGGGAAGGGGTGAGGAACAGGTGATGGGAGGCGTGGAGGGGAAGGATCTGACAAGCAGGCTACAAGGGTTCAACCGTATGAATTCTGAAATCACCAAGAATGAATGCGTGAATAGAGGTGAAGAGGAAGAGCGAAGTCAAGAGCAAATTTGAGGGAGTAATTCAGTCAGTATATGAGAGTGAAAGATGTGCTGGATAGTTTAGACTTATGGTAAAACCTTCACATGGGAAAAAGCGACACACACCCAACTCCTTACCTCCTGATCCTGTGGTCTATAGAATATAATAGGAAACAAACAAACAAACAAACAAACAAAAACAACCCCTGCTTCAGACTGTTGCAAGGAAAATGATGTCATTGGAATTTAAGGAAAGATATTAAGCAAAATATTCAGAGAAGAGTTGGAAGTAATATAGGATATTATCACATGTTGTTAGGATTAGCTACATAATTTGCAGTGCCCAGAGTAAAATGGAAGTGCAGGCCATAATGTTAAAAAATTATTAAGGATTGCAAGATGGTGACAAATAACATTCCATCAAGTTTTGGCCCTTCTAAGTGAAGGAGGGAAGCATTTGGTTAGATTAAGGGATATACTGTACATATTTGTTTGTTTGGATTTACTATACAGCTCTTGTTCTAAATGTTTAGCCACTATTATCATTTAATCTACCTAACACATGAGGTAGGTGTTATTTCCTCATTTTACCAATGAGAAACCTGAAATGCTGGAAATTTCAGAGATTTGCCCAACGTCACCGTGAGTGACAGCCTGGTTCTTGAACTGTGTTCCTAATTGCCCTAACTGCTGGGGCCGTCCTAGAGATAATGGTTTGGGAGAATCAGAATTAGTGTTGACCAAGGCAAATGGAAGTGTGAGAGAGAAAGAATTAGTTCTCCTTAGGTCCCTAGAGGAAAAGTAATCAGCAATAAGGGATTGTTCTGAATACTTAACCTATCTATTCTCTGTCATCTCTCACTTACTTTCTAAAGAGGGAAGATACTTTACTATTTAGGAAGGTTCTGGACATGGATTTTTGTCATGTTGATCTGTAAAGTGTATACAGAAGAGACCCCAGGTATGACGTAGCTTATTTCATATAGCTAATCCTAGAAACCCACACTTCAAGAAAAGCATTATGATCAGAAATAATTGGATTAAATTGTTTAATGATAGTTTAAGAAACATGATTAGGTAAATGAAATCATTATTGATGGAAATGCCACAAACGGAATTTTGAAAGTCCTTCTATGTGTATGATTTTTCACATGTGAAAAAACAATTTATGACCATTGGAAAAATTTGTGATATAGTTTTTAGCACTCTGGTTTGGTTTGGCCCTATTCATAAGCACTCTATGATCTTAAACCATCTACTACTTGGTGTATGTGCTAAATTGGTTATTTTATTTATGATAAACTAAATCTCAGTTTGTTCTTTGTCCCCGGATACTTTCACACTGGTATGTGTGTGAGGAATTGGGGGTAAGAAAAGGTGCAATTAATTTCAGTCCATCTGATTATTTACCAGTGCTTTAAAAAAAGACACAGCTGGTTGCATGATTTATTGGCCTATGTAATCTATGTACTTATTGAAATATGAATTGATTAATGTTCTCTGTCTAAACTTTGCTTTAGTTTTAATGGATTAATTATGAGTTTTGGTCAGTTTGATGTAATCCAAAGTAGAAAACAAAGAAAAACTAATGATGTAGGCCCTCTAATTTCTTTAAGGCATTCACTGGAGTATAACGTTTCCTTTCCAGCTATGTGGTCTAGATAAATGTATATGTTAACACAGTTGTATTTGTGATGCCTTTAATGTAGCCACGGCTACATTAAAAATGAAAAAAATATACCTATTCAGCCTCTTTGCATTTTTCAGCATTCCTGACAAAAGAAATCTTCAATTAATTATTGGTTCATGGTTAATAGAATTATATAGATAAAATATAATAAATAATATAGTGCTACTATACAAACTGTGTATGTCTATCATTACTTTGACATCCACTTTATGGGATTTAAATTTAACTTTATTTTCATTCATAAAGTTCATTTTAATTGGCCTGATGAACTAAATTGTGTCCCCTACAAAATTTATATGTTGAAGCCCTAACGCCCCAATCTGAGTATATTTGGAGATAGGGCCTTTACAGAGGTAACAGTAAACGAGGTCATAAGGGTGGGGCACTAATTAAAGAGGACTGGTGTCCTTATGAAAAGAGTAAGTGACACCGGGGATACACGTGAACAGAGGAAAGGTCGTGTGAATACATAGCATGAAGACAGCCTATATCTGCAAGTGAGGAGAGAGGTCTCATGAGAAACCAAGTCTACCCGCACCTTGATTTTGGAATTCCAGCCTTTGAACTGTGAGAAAATAAATGTATGTTGTTTAAGCCACTCAGACTGTGGTCCTTTGTTATGGCAGCCCTGGCAAACAAATGTAGTTAGAAATAGTTCTATCTTTTAGAATTCAGTGCTCAAAATAATTCACATCCATCTGTTTTTAAAACTACCTAAATACACGATTTTACATAAATGTTATTTCTAGTCTTTAAAAATTCAGTTTGGATGAAATTAGACTTATTTTCCTTACTCTGAATTTAACATGTTACGTGACTCTTAAACAGTAAAGACTTTTACCTTTGCAAATTACTTTTAACTTTAGTCTTATTAGAATGTTCATTACAAAATATTTAGAGAACATAGGACAAGAGGAAAAAGTAAAACATTTTTTATTCTATCATGTAAAAATAATTACTGGAAATATTTTTATATTTCCACATATATCAACATAGCCAGTAATAAAACTGGAAGGATTAACTATACACTAGTTTGTTTTTTGGACATTAAAATTTAATACACTGTAAATTTTAATTTTAATATTAAAATTTAATATTTCTGTGTTATTAAAGACATCATATGTACACACACACATATACATACCACAATTTTCAAAAATTTTGGCATTAGATCCTATTGCATAAACTTGAATTAATTAACTGATGTACTATTGTTGAATAATTAGATTTTCAAATATTCGCTATGATAAATTGACAGTTTGGAAAATTAACATATGAATATTCTCAGCTATTTTTCTTCACCTAACGGCTTCAATCCAACCTATAAAAAGGAAGATTCTTTTCTTTTGAGGCAGGTTCCAAGCATGGGTTTTTGCTGTATTGATCCAGGAAATGGATAAAATGAAGGACTGTATAAGTCTAAGAGGCTACATTAATTAATGTGAGGAAGAGACATCAAGAGAAAAAAAAGTACTGAGCTGAAAAGATGGAGAAAAGAGGCAAAAGAGAAGAAATGGCCAGAGCTCAATTTCAGAAATGAGTTTGGAGAGTTTTAATAAAGAATCAGATATTGGAAGCAGCTGCCCTCCTATAATGAATGGAATTTTAAGAAAGATAAATGAGAAACGAGTGGTTTTGGAAGTTCTGCTATGTTTTAAGACTAGAATTACCCATTCAAAAGTCTTTTCAAGAAATAGTAAAACGTAAATATTTTAAGGTTTTTGAGTACTGGATGCTGTTTCCTTTAAAATAAAAAAAAATGATATAAACTATGTGTAAACAATAAAATAGAGGATATACATATTTGCAGCTCAATTTTTGAATACACCCACCATTTATTACTAAAGTGCTTGATAAAAAGGATATGCAATATTTAAAGGTTTTAATCTATACTTTGAGTTTGCTATCTAAGAAATGATCTCTTTATATCTATGTCACTATTTAGAAGTGCTTGTTTATGATTTTTTTTACCATATCATAAACTTTGCCAATATAATAAATAATAATATCAAATTGTTATTTTAACTTGCATGTTTATTAAATGTGTGTGGATATTTTCTTACATGTGTATCTTTCTCTGCCTCACTGTATTAAATATTGAATAATGTCTCATAAAATGTATATTTTTCAATAAATACTTATAAGACTTAAAAGAACAGTATTCTTCACTTTTAAGTATAATGTAAAGCTCATGTGTGACCAAAAAACTATTTCAGGTAATGGTACAAGTGTAACATTCTAAAAGTACAAAAATTGGCAATTAGAACTTTTGTGAAATGTTGGTCTTAGTTATTATTATTCTTCCTTAGAATATAGAGTATTTTTCTCTGCTTGGCCAACTTTCAGATTCAGTAAATGTAATCTTTACAGAAAATCTTTTTTTGGACAGACTTTGTTTGACATATCCTAAAACTATCTAATTTTTTTTTAAGATTTATTTTATTGTTATTGACACAGAGAGAGAGAGAGACAGGCAGACCGGGACAGAGAGAGAGACAGACAGAGACACAGAGAGAGACAGAGAAGAGGGAGGGCCCAGAGCAGTCTCCATAGTTGTGCGTCATTAGTTTTTGACATAGTTTCGTTCCACAGGTGGGTGCAAGGCAGCACAGGGTAGGAAGGTGCACCCCTGTGAGCAGGGGTGCGGGTTGATAAGGGGCTCCCACTTGAGAGGTTTGCTCTGGGAGGAAGCCAAACTGGAGTGGGAAGCACACCCCAGTTCAGCATATGGGTCCATGCAGGCTGGAGCTGGGACCAGGACATGATCTTCAGACCCTGGGCCTGCAATGCGAGTGCTCAACCTGCTAAGCCATCCCAGCTTTCCTTTCTATCTAGTTTTGTTGGGAAGGTTCACAGGGATGTCCAAGAGAGGACTCAATTCGGAGTAGTGGTGACCAGGTTCTTGTCACTGGGCAAGAGAGAATTCAAGAGCATCCAGATGCAAGAAAGCAGGGGAAATTTATTGAAACGAAAGTACACACTTAAGAGAGAAGGGGCAGCAAACTCAGAGACTGAGTTACACTGAGGACATTGTGACCATGGCTATTCATCTCTCCTAGGGTCAGGAATTTGTGACATCCCATGGAGGTGGCTCATCAGTTTCCTCCCAGTAGGTAGAATCCTCAGTTTCTGGCTTTACTTCCTTTTTGGTTCATCTGGAAGTGTCATGGTGTCAGGTGCATGACGGGAGTCATAGTAACCACAATGTAAATGACATTATAATTAGCTGAAGGTCTGGTCCAGGTCATGGGAATTAGCCTTGCTGGATGGAAGTGGTTTTTCTTTTTCTCCAGTCTGGGTGCTAGATACAGTCACTTGTTACTTGTGTAACCAGTGAGGGGTCTCATATTGTGTCCTGGAGGAAGAGTGTTCACTTATTTAGGCTACTTATCCTGCCTCATTTTCACAGAAAATTGATGATTAGGCAAATTCATTAATATTTTAACTTATCTCCTTTGTAGCTTCATAGTATGAAATCCCCTACCTCCAATTTAAGTCTTAAATTTCCACTTGTCCTTTTGATCCCATTACTTTCTTGTCTTTTCCTCCTGTATCTTTGTCTTTCCTACTCAATGGTTCCTTCTGTTCAGTATATAAAAATAACAAAGTCCTTCCCATGTAAGTGAAACTTCTCTTGTCGATACATCTACCTCCTCTTTAACTACTTTTTCTTCTCATCCAAAGTTCATGAACCTATTTTTTAACAGTTCACAACCTATAGAAACTTATATGTAATTGTAACTTATTTGCATTTTACTTAAATTTCTCCTGCTGAAGTCACAATTAATTGCCTATTTACAAATTTCATAAGTTGTTTTCAATCTTTATCTTACCTGACCACACAACTAGTTTAACTTGATTTTCTTTCTTTAATTTCTATAACTGTGTTTCTTCTCAGAGAGCACGCTCTTTTGTGTCTCCTTTAATGTCTCTTATGTTCTTAGTAGGACCCTTTAAGACTACTTTTCCTTTGCTTCAAGGTTGCTTTTGAGTTCTTCTTTTGCACTTCTATCTCTCTGCCTACTTTTCTGATGCAATCTTGAAATATTCCTGCAATCTTGCAGTCATCCTGCTATCTTCCTTCTTGTTTCTTTTTTCTTTTTTTGCCAACATTTTAAAGATGCTTTCCACCATCCTTTGGGCTCTATTATTTCTGATGAGAAGTCTAAATTCAATCAGTTCACACAATTTAATCTTTGTTCCTTTGTATGCAGTGTCTTAGTTTTCTTTATTCATGTTCAAGATTCTCTCTCTACATTTGGTCTCTAAATAGTTTATGATGTGCTTTCTTTGTATTTATTTTGCTTGGGTTTTGCTAAAATATCTAAAGCTGTAAACTTAAGCCTTTCATCAAATATGGATAAATTGTAGCCACTATTTCTCCAAATATTTAATCTCCTTTTCTATTTTATCTTCATCTGGATCACAATTACACACAGTTCTACCTTTTGCTATTGCCTCATGGGTCCTTGAGACTGTTTATATTAAAAATTTTTTTTTCTCTATTATGTAGACTAGATCATTTCTCTGAATTTATCTTCAAGCCTACTACTCTTTGTTCTGGCATGTCTACTCTATTGTAAAATTTATCCAGTTTTTTGTTTGTTTTTAACTTCACGACATAATTTATTTTTAGAATTTCTATTTAGTTCTTTCTTATATTTTCTATTTTTCTATTTTTTTCCCTGAGATGACTCACTTTTTCAATTATTAAAGGCATATTTTCTTTTATAATTTTTGCAATTATAGTTAACAGCTGCTTAAAAATCTGTTTGCTAATTCTAACATCTACATCAAGCTTGCGGCTCAGAACAGCTTTGAATGAGGCCAAACACAAATTTGCAAACTTTCTTATAACATAAGCAGATCGTTTTTGTGATTTCTTTTTAAGCTCATCAGCTATTGCCAGTGTGAGTGTATTTTATGTATGGCTCAAGACAAGTTTTCCTTTTCCAATGTGGTCCAGGGAAGCCAGAAGATTGAACACTCCTGATCTAGATTCTTTTTTTAAGATTTATTTTATTCCTTGAGAGAAGAGGAGGTGGGGCTGTTAAAGGCCCAGAACAGTCTCCATAGTTGCAGATCATTAGTTGTGACATGGTTTCATTCCACACAGGTATGTGTGGGGCCACGCAGGGTGGGAACTGAACCAAGGAGTCTCCTGTATGGGAGGCAGGAACTTTCACAACCGAGCCATCCCTGGGGTTACCAGTTTTGCCATAGTTCAGCATATGGGGTTGTAGGGACTGGGGCAAAAGCTGGAAATCAAACCTTGAACTTTGGGATTGCAAGGCAAGTGCTCAACTGCTGAGCTATTCCTCCATTCCCTGATTGAGATTATCTTGGGGGTCCATGCCCACTGATTGCATTTTCTTACGTATAGATCAAATGAATCATATTTTCCTTTTTCTTTCTTTTTGTGGGTTAAGTAATTTTAGATTTTATCTGGAATTGTGTAAATTCATTTATAAAGACTCTGTATTCAGTTATATTCATTTGAAGAAATGTGTTATTGTTTTTTAAGGTGGTAGGTAATTTGGCTGAATGTGTCAACTATCATCTATTTCTATAGTGATGGAGGGCAGATGAAATTTCAACTCTACTATTTATTTTAGCTAAACCACTTGGAATCTGCTCTGTGTATACATGGTTCAGTGATCAGCTAGATATTTTCATAGTGTTTATTTCAAAATTTAGGCCATCTTCTCTGTTTTTTTCTTTTCTCCTTCCTTCCTTCCTTCCTTCCTTCCTTCTTTCTTTCTTTCTTTCTTTCTTTCTTTCTTCTTTCTTTTTTAGGATCTTCCTTCTCATTTTCTAGTTGCTGTGATTACCCTGAACTCTGTCCCCTTCAAACAAGTAAAACTGTAATTTTTTCCAAACGTGCTTCAACCTCTTAATATGGTACTGACTATAGCCTGCATTACACTATAAAACTGGAAAACTTACTCAAGTGCAGTGTTCTATATGCAATTGCTGTTCTAGTTCTAATATCTGCCTGCTTTTAGTCACTATACCCTGCCTTTTAGAATATATATATATATATATATGTATATATTCTAATATATATTCTATATATATTTTAGAATATATATATTCTAATATATATTCTATATCCCTCTCCTCCAAACCCCATGGATACAACCTACCTAACACATTCAAAACTAAGATCATTGTTTCCCTGCCAAGCCTGTTTCTTTCTCTGTTTCTTATGTCCAGTAATAAAATCTAATAACCAACCAACCACTCAAGACACAACTTGTCCTCTACCTGCCCCTTACAAAATCCTATTTATTTTCTGTTATGTTCAAAATGTTTATTATTTTTATTTATAGCAAATAGTGCTTAGCATAGGCTCTTATTATCTAATGATATTCTTGATCACAAAAATATTAGTGTATCTTCATCATTTAATTACAAAGCCTATATTCTGTTTTACAAAGCCTTCCTTGATCCAATCTCGGCCTAGTCTGTCTCTCATCCCTTGAATTTTGTACAACTTACTTGTTATTACCCTAAAATGCAACATATTTTATTTCTGGTTTTTTTTAGAAAGTTTTCCTCCTCTTGAGAGATTATCTGGTATGAGCTTGGTGCTCATTGTGAATTTTTGAAGACACCTTTCCTTTCTCTAACAATCTATATTGTGATCAAGCTTTTTACTCATTTTCTACTTCTCCAATGATTGGAGGTAACTCAGTGTATGAGATGGGTCTTATTTACCTTTGTTTTCACAAAGTCTCACATCAAGAAGTGGTTTTTGAACTGACCTGAAAAATCATATCTTTATTTCTCAACTATTATAAAAAGTATAAGAATTTTGCTGCTCCAATCTTTCTAACACAAAATTGAACAACAACAACAAAACAGAAAGCAAACAAAAATACTAAAAAAATAAAACAAAAAAACTTTAAGCATCTATTTCAAAAAATTATACACATTCTACTTTCTTATTACATTAGAGGAGGGAGAAATCTCTAATTCTTAGCTCCAGGTTTATATATTAGGTATAAAGGGACATATCTTATAGATCTCTGTGGTCTAATACAAGTTCACATTCAAATAAGAAAGTTTTCTTTTTATTTTGGTTTGAATCTTTGTTAACTATCAAAAACCCCTATCTTAAGAACCATGACAGCACAGCATTAACTGATAGAGGGGAGATATAAGAAGAAAGAACTAAAACATGGGGAGAAAAATAGGAGCCCCAAATAGACATAGATAGACAAAAGTAGTCCATGGGATCAAATATTCAACAAGTTTACTTATTCCATGGAGCAGAGCAGTGTTGTACTCCACCCCTGGATTCCACACACCCCTTACAGTGCTTATCTTGTGAATAGAGGAGACCCTCTGAAAAAATATCATAAAGGAACAGTATATGACATGATGATCTAAATTAATGAAGATTTCCTTGACAATTAATTGTAGCCCAAGCTTCTTTACATAAAACTCATAACTATTTGTTCTTATCAATTATCACACACACACAAATTGCACTGTATTGTTTTTGTTTGCCATAAATTTGGTTTTTCTAAATTGTGAATTCCTTTGAGCTAGAGTGTGTAACTTATACTGATATTTTTTTAACTCCATGCATATAATACATTGATTTTACTACAAATATCTACCTGACAATTAAAATTTTATTTTTTCAATGAACATTACTGAAAAGTCAGTAAGCCATTAGTGCATAAGTAACATACACATTTCATGAGTCCTCTCCTACCTCAACAAGTTGAGGAAATAGCTACAAAGAGCTAACAGCCCTTTTCCTCTCATTGCATAACTTATGGTACTGTAGACCTGAAAGATGAATGGAAGGGGAAAAAATATTTTCTCTCCTATATTTGGGAGATTATATGCCTCTAAACCCCAGATTCTTTGCACTCAGTGACCGTGACTCATTAGTATTTTATTCCCAGTGCCTAACACATAGTAGGTGCTTAAGAGATATATGAATGAATTAACCAAGGAGAAAAATTCGGGTCATTGATTTTTAAGGAAAACCTCAATTTAATAAAAAGAACTGTCTGGAGTGGAAATTCAAATCAATGAACACATAAAGGTAAATTTTAGATTAGTTAGATTCAGACCAAATTTTAGATTAGTTAGAAACAAACACAATCCCATTTGTGGGTTTAAATTTAGTTAGATCTGAAAAGATTCAGATCACTTCAATTAGTTGATGTTGGATCTTGACCAAGTGACAAAGGTGTGGCATCCAATGACACCGTAGAGAAAAGGGTCCTTTCATCTTATCATTTTGGTATAGGTCATTTATTTCCTTGTGGTCTTCTCATTTTTTATATGTTTCTGGGTTGCAAGAAGAAATACAGTCAACACAGTCTCTCAGTGTCACAACTGGACATAAGGTTGACCATTATAACAGCAAACGTAGTTACTTATAGCATATGCTTTCAGGGTACTCTGTGAGATGAACCAGACCTGGCAGTTTCAGCTGTTACAAATGCTTGTGGTGTGATATATTTAAAACTACTGAGCTAAGCTTCCTGGCTGGGAGAAACTCAGATAAGGGTCTGATGTTTAAATTGCAGCACGTTGTGAATAAATACCCAGTGCTGATGTTAGTATTGTGCCAAAATCAGGGATTTGTTTGAGTTATTGATCATGACATTCATTCTCTTACTACTGAGTGAAAGAAGGTAGAAAATAATATTTTTGCTGAACTAGGTCTATCTCTTCAAAATTTACCCTAATGGTTCAATGTGCAAAGAGAGGAATACTGAATTTTTACATGAAATATTCCTGAAAGTAAACAGAAGGTAGTTTGTAATGTTCAGAAGCCAGAGAGTTCAGCTACTCCTCTCATTTGTTTTTCAAGTTTTCTTTAAATTGGCTTACAGATTTATCTACAATTCGTTGCACATGGATATTTTTGTCACTGCATATTTTACAGCAGCTGTGATCCTGATGGGGATTTCGTTAACCAAAGGCCCCTCTGCATGCAAGCGGTCACCAGGCAGCTAATAGGTTGAGGGCTAAAACGACAATAAAGTGAGCAGAACCATGCAGCTGTGGACCAAATGTAGGATAATAACACGCAGTTGGCCATTATGGGGTTAACTGCTGGTGTTCTGGTAAGCGTAAAAAGATGTGGAGGTCCTGCTCAAAAACCCAGCCAAAAATCTGAACATTTTCATTGAGTCAAAGTAAAAAAGGCTTCTGCTTTTTTTTTTTAAGAAAAACTGGTGATTATTTTTAGGACACCAATATTGTTGCAGTACCTAACACATATATTATTTATAATATATATATATATATAATAATTATGTTATACTTTTCTAACATGGTTTTGTCTAAATAAGAGATCCTTGCAGAATATCAGCTTCTTAGTCTCTGGGGCTTCAGCCACCAGTGCTTGTGCCTTTGTAATTTCCAGACTTGTTACGTTTACTCTGGGAAGAATTTTTACCTACATTTGTTGAGTTAAAGAGCCATCCATTCTGTTGTTTTAAACAAATGAAATTGTATCACTGCAATGTCAGTCCAAACATGTGTAATTAACATGGAAAATATGTCTGAGCCATATTGGTCAAGATAGATGACTTCCTCGCATGACTTATAAACAGTTAGAGGCAAAGAGCCAGGATGTCAAAACCAAGTTGTGTACCACAAAGGTTTATCTGGGAGGACTTTCAAATTACAAAGGAAAAAAAGAAAAGCAAAAATCAGCCTGCTGTACTTTCTTAACAAGGAGAACAACCTTCTGCTATCTGTACAAAAATAAGCCTCCTGTCCTCCTTTTCGACATGTGTTACTCACACTGTGAAGGTCAAAACAGACATCTCATTCTTCTGGAAGTGTTCATCAAACAATTTAATGATACATGTCAGAGTTTTCAAATTATTCTGGCTGGAATAGTTCTCTAATCTCCTTTTAGCATTTTAATGGTGACTGTGTGCAGAATTCTCTTTGGAATTCTTTGATTAGTGGCCTAGACTCAGTGTTCCAACTTTGTCCCTTATGTGTTTTTCTGAATCTCCCATCAGCCCCCAGCTCTGACATGTCTCTAGTGTTGTTTTCCTAGGTATTTATCCAATAATGCTGCCAGCAAGGTAGTAGACCTACAAGCCCATAGGAAGAAAGTGGACTTATCTGCAGATGCTCTATTCCTTTGTTGGGTAAAATGAACTCATGTTGAATATACCTGAAGATGCTTTCCGTGTTCAAGTATATTCTAGTCATAGTTTTATTTTATCAGTGGCATCAGTTAGAAGTTAGGTGGGCCAAGAACCTCTCAGGAAATCCTACCTGCAATTGAATCACACTCAAGGAAGTTTGTTACTGAGGCACCATAACTCAGTATAGAAAATCCAGTTTGATGATGGCCCTACAGCAAGACCTCCCATATCAGGAAGTGCAATGAGTTGTCAGTGTAGAGGTTAATAGACTCATTAAAATTAATATTATTGGAAATTTGTCCTCTGAGAAAAGCCCCATGATTTTATTCTGATGCTATACTAAAAAAGATTCTTGGCCACTTGGTTCACGAAAGCTTGCTGTTAATGAACTCATGTGCTTCTGATAATAAAGGTCTTCAGATGTATAATTTGTTCTTTAATTTTTAAACAGTTTGGGTCTGGGTGGTTTTGGCACACATGAGAGAGAGAATAAGACAGGAAGAGCATGCAAGAGAGTGATAGAATAAGAGAGAGAAGGGAAGAGATATCAGGGAATATTTTGCTATACTGTTTCAAAAAGAAAAATTACTTGTTCCATCTCCTGGGGTTTCCTGAAGCAGGGTGCTCATAAAATAAGACTGCTGCTGAGGACAATTTCACTGTGGAGTGCAGGAAAGTTTTAGATGAACTTTTGATATTTGTTAAGGAAGGAGGATTAATGTTCTATCAGCTATACATAGTCACAGGCAGGGAAGGCAAACACACTGAAACACAGGGACTCCCCAGGAACTGGACAAAACTGGGAAGGCTTCACTTGTTCTTGGGAACAAGGCAAAGTAAGGAAAGCAGAAACATCTCCATTGCTCCATCTTTCCTGGCATTAGGCCTTGTCAACATTCTAGAAAACCTCCATCTTTCCTCCCTTTTATTCCATTGCTCTGGCAAGATCCAACCAGACTGATAGGATGGAGTTGAATAAATTATGAAAAAGGGACAAATTATTTCCCATCTTCATCCTGCTAAATACCTCAGGTATTCAAGGAGGGACACCCTATACCAAGCCCCATTCTTCAATTGCTTCTAAGGGAAAGCCTATCTTTAGATGCTAGTTCAGTCTTTTACATGACACAGACTAGTGTCCCTAGAGTTCACTGGCCAGGCCCCAGTTGCTGTGTAGTTTCACCTTGGCTATTTAATCAAAGCTTAGCTGAACTCTGAATACTGTAACTTAGTAGTACTCATGTCTAGATTGAAGACCTAACAGAAGAGTGAAAAAAGTATTAGGTATCCTTAGAAAGGGAAGTAAAGAACTAATCAAAACAGGAAGAAGGATTTTGTCTTATAGCTTTAATAATTCTTTTCCTGGCCTGATTCCATCTTTTACGTAAAGAACTTGCAAAAAATCAGGAAGTATAGTCCAAGAGATTCATTCTTGATTAAAAAAAAAATTGAAGATCTAAGGTAGCAAATTCCTGCAAGACATATTCTCAGCCAAAGTTAACTGGGGATGTGTTATATAAGCAATGGTGTATACTCATGGGCATATGGCCACATATGCGTATAACAAGGGATGAAGCTGTCACTCTGAATATATTCAATCTCTTGTGAAATACTGGGCACTGGACTTTGGTAGCTGCAGTGAGCACAGCATATGCTATAAGCTTTTCAACTGTTAAAATATCTGACACTTGGCAGGAGCAGTTAAGAATGACACCTCTTGGCAAGTTCATCTTATCCTTGCACACGAATAAAAAAGAGAAAGGAATATTTTCAGTCTGGCAGAAATAAGCAACAGGTGCTGAGGCCCTGTGATGTAGTTTAACAGGAGAGAGTATATTAAACAGTGTGAAATAAGCAAGCATAATTATAACATGCTTATAATGAAAATGATGGCTCATAGTTAATTCTGGTCTAGACTGGTTCAAAGACCCTGGGGCCAACATATGTTAGGAGGGATTACACCCTTTAAAAATAACAGAATGCATAAAATATTTAATAGTGTACACTTCAATAGTAAAAGTCCTTGTGGATTCTAAACTTTAATGGCTGTTTTTTCAGATGTGGAGCTTTAAGGGTTATCCCATATGTTCAGGGCTGTAGAACCTCCAGTATGTTCTTATCTAGAGTCTATTTGTCCTTCCTTTAGTCTTCAGAACTGAATCCAGTAAGTATTTTATTCTCATCTTTTATTCATTCTGGCTCTTGCAGGTGATTATTTTGTGTATCAGAACTGCTTTTCACCATGCATTTAAGATCTTTAATGTCAAGAACAGTTATTCCCAAGTGACTTCTGTTCTAGAAGTGAACAATAATGGGATGCTCCAGAATTCACAGATAATTGTATTCCTATTGACATTTGGTGCCTAGTTCTTTGTTTGGAACATAACGAAGAATGCAAGACAGCTATCTTGATTATTGTAGTAACATTGGCTAATGTATTTAGGCTCTGAACTCAGGTCAGATTCAGAATTCAGTTCTAAATCCTGAATGTGTAGTTTTGTCCTGATCAATTAAATTCCTCAAGCCTATTTCTTTTTCTGTAAACCAAAGATAATAAAAGTATTTACAGGCTCTTGAGGGTGAACTTACATAATGCATTTATTTACCTCAGTAAAATGTTGCATTGTGACTATTTGAAAATGTTAGTCACATTTGTTTCTGTTTTCTAGAGTAGATTCCATTGAAAATAAACAAGTTGAGGAATGGGTTGATGAGAAAGACCATTTGATATTCAGGGTTCTCTAGAGAAAATTTCTAAGATAAACCTTTCTTCCTTTGTCATGATCCAGGGCTTTGCTACTCAAAGTGTGTTTGGTAGATCAGCAGCATAAGTGTGGCCTGGGAGCTTGTGAGAAATGCAGTCTCAGGTCCCACCCCAAAACTACTGATTCAGAGTCTATGTTTTAGTGAGATCCCAGGTGACTTGTATGCAATTGAAAATGTGAAAGGCCCTCATTTATGCAGTGGAGGCCCTTACATTTTCTTCTAGGTTCTCCTGATCTTACCCCTCATTTTATAATGTCTAGCATTTTACTCACATATTTGGTTTTTAAATTTCTGGATCTCTGTAAATATCCTTTAGAATAAGTGATATTTTCCTGATGCACACTATTATTTTCTATAAAGATTTATTTTATTGTTTATTGACAGAGAGACAGAGACAGAGAGAGAGAGACAAAGAGAAGGGGGAGGGTCCAGAGCAGTCTCCATAGTTGTCGTCTTCAGTTTTCGACATAGTTTCATTCCACAGGGGGGCCACGCATTGCAGAAACCAGGCTGGGGCCTCCCACATGGGAGGCTTAGCCCCATGAGCTGGGGGCTGAACTGGGGACCTCCCACATGGGAAGCTCATCCTGGTGAGAAAGAAACTGGGGGCCACACCCCAGTTCAGCATATGGGTCCGCACGGGCCTTAGGCCAGAGTTTGATCCTCGAACCCTGGGGCCACAAAGCAAGAGCTGAACCTGCTGAGCCATCCCGGCATCCCTGCGCATTATTTTAATACATACTAGGACCGAAATTGCCAAGATTGTACCATCGCCCTTTCCCTCTCTTGCCTTGCAACATCATCTGATTCCTAGATATTGATTTGCCTGTTTCTAAAGAAACTGCCAAGATAGATTTCACATTTTCCTTTTCTGATTTTAAAATTGAATATCTATGTCGGGTTTTATGGGAGAAATATAAGAAAAGAGTTATGGGTCATTGCGTAATTCTACAGATTAGTTTTTTCGTCTTTGCTAAATTATTAAGAAATTTAATTCTGCCTTAAAAGAAGTCAGTAAAAAAAAATTTCTTCAAGACAGATTTTCACTATGCTCAATAGAAGACCAATGCATTCAAATAAATTGAATTAATTAACTCAAGTCAATCATTTAAAAGAACAGTGGATAAATATTTGCAAAAACCGAAGAAGGTGATTGCAAGTTTCCCCTAAACTTACTTAGTGTTTTTCTCTTTAAATAACCCTTTCAAGTTATGTATTCTCCTTTCCCTTTCTAATTTTAATACTGTTATGATTTTAATGAATAGGGGTAGGTATCTTGCATACTGATTTTTTTTCTTTGCAATATGAGTGCTATCTTCTAACAAAGACAGATTGAAAATATGTGTGAACAAATTCAAACACTAAGTGAATTGTATGGTCTTCCGCACTGTTTGTTCTCACCTCATGAATCCAGAAGTGCCTATGAATTTAAAAGATTGCTGCTGGTGGATGATCTCATCTTTTATACTTACATAGTCTCTGGTTACATTTTTTCTCCTGTGAATGGCTCCCTATACGTGGAGCTGCAGTGCCAAACTTTCTAGAAAGGTGTAAATTCCTGCTACCTCTTCCTTTCTCTCTCTCTTTTCCATTTCCATTTTATACTGTATGACAAACTGAAACATTGAGTAATGAATGATGCTACGGGACAGTGACTATTTATTGTGTTTTCTTTATACTTGGGGCACTTTATGTGTCTTTTCTGCTGAATTGAAGGATACTAAAGATTAACCATATGAGGAGACTTCAACATTTGTATTTGAGGGAGGGAAACTTTGGTTTTATAAAGGCTGTTGAAAATTAGACAATTAGACTTGAAGTGCTAACTGAAAGGAATGGTGGCAATATATAGCCAGGCAAAATATGAAAAATATAGAAAAGTCAAAGTAATAAAGTATATATTTTTTCTTATGTGGAGCAAGCACAGAACTGATGTTCCTTCCATAAACTTGCTCAACCTTCATGACAAAAATTGTTTTTTCATTTTTCGAAAAAGGTTAACTGTCACAGCAGACATCATATATAACCTGCTTTAATGGAGGGGACAACACAGCAAATACCTCTCTCTTACTTGATTCACTTTTAATTTAGAGGCTTTAAAACTATTAACTAACTTGCTTCCTTCCTCCTTTCCTTCCTTTTTTCCTTATTTTTCCCCCTAATAATCTTAACGTTCTCTCAAAGGAAGTACTTGTTTTGTCCTTACTATTCATGGAGTATATGCTACCTCAAGTTTTATGTTTACCCTTAAAGATAGAGGCTGTCCTATGCTTCTTGACTGGATGCCAATTAAAAAATATGAGTGTTGTCTAGAAAAACTCTAGCCATATTCAATATAATGAGAATGGCTGCATGGCTGGATACTTTCCTGACAGCCCTCGTATATATTTCAAAAGAGCCAAGAGTAGTAAGACTCTATAATTTCTTTCCTAATTTTTTTTCTTCCAAATTAAAGCTTGGCATTAAATTGGAACTGAAATGCTCAAGTTAGGATAAGGAAGGAAATGAACATTTATTGAGTGTCTACTATGTGCCAGAAATGTTCTGTGCATGATTTTCTTTAATCCTCATAATAACACTGTGTGAGAGCTGTTATTTTCTCTAATTCACAGTTTAACAACTGAAATTCAGGCATTCAATGGCTTGCCCCACGTAATATAGCTATGAAGTCTGTGTGGCACCCAAGTGTGGCGCCTCTTCCACTTTATTCCACACCAGTGTCCCTGCTCTTAATTCTGCAAATGAGACCCATAAGGTGCAAAGAGGCTAAGGGACTAAATTGGTGTCTGAGCTTGGATCGGATAATAGGCCTTTTGATTTAGTTCATCCCACTGTGCCATTGGGAATACAAATATGGGAAAAATAACCCATGAAATTGGACCTAAAATTAAAAATTTATGTTAAAAAAATCTGTAACAAAATTTACTACATTTATTCTTTGAGGAATGGAATCTATGAAAATCTTTTCTGTCTGTTAAGTGAAAAAAAAAATTCTCCTGTGATTTTTTTTTTATGTTTCTATCTCTTCCTTTCCTCAAAGCCATGAGTTGATCAGACCCCAGAGACGATGACTGTTATTCATAAGGAATTTTGTATATGGTTGTAGGCAAAATAGTTTTCCCCATCTCCATAGAAATGGAGCATAGGTCAGATTATGCTGGGCCAAACTCCAAATCTATAGCATGGATTTTCTATTTCCCAATGATTAAAGCGGACTGTTCTCATAAATTTGTATAATTGGCCGAGTAAGTCTTATCTTATTCTTCTCTTTCTATTTCCCCCCTCCTAACTCTAGATTTGGCACACAGTAGGGACTTACATTATAGTGAATATTCTTGCATATTTAGGTTAGTCCTTTTTTCTTCCCACCAAAGTTTATATAGAGCAAAAACTTCGTAATAGAGATAGCTGTTTCACAGAATTGTTACTATTTTTATAGATGAAAATACATAATTTGGTGGGTGAAAGACTGGGGCAAAGGATTGAAAAAGAAGATGTTTCAATATGGTGTTAAATCTTCCTATACCCATTGCTTCTGGAGATTTTGAAAAAAATAAACAAATGCAAAATCTGAACATCTTTCAGCTCCAAGAAACATGCCTTAGAGGGATTCAGGAAGAGGGCTTTGTATGTATCCTATACACTCAGGCTAGCTTGAACTACTCAGTGTTCTTCGAATGTACCTCATGCTTTCCCTTTTCTCAAAGTCTTCATAATATGTGCCCTCTGAGATAACTGTTCTCCCTTCCTCCCCTTTAAACAGTCAAGTTTTCACCCATCTCTAACACTAAGTTAAGAATGTCTACTTCATTCAGCCCTCTCATGAACTGAGGGTCAGGAAATCCCTTCTGTATATGACTGTAGCAGTTGGATAACAGATCTTTTGTAGCACTTACCACTTACTGGACTAAATTTGAAATATTTTTATATCATCTTGTCTTCTTTATGTGGTAGATAATTGTTTCTATATATCACAAAATATAACCTTCATTTTATTTAATATTTTTCACTTGGCTTCCAGGACATCAGTCTTTCTCAATTTTCTTCCTCCATCAATGGATGTGTCTTCTTGGTCTCTCTTTTTTCTTTCATTATTATAATTTTTTGGGGGGGTGGGGGGTATGTATTCATTAGTTTGGGCTCTTAACTATGTAGTATAATTCAATTATTGGACTTGGCTGATATCCTCACTCTCTAGGTCAGAGTTGTCCAAAGTTTTGGCTTCCCTGGGAAGAGTTGCCTGGGCACACATAAAATATATTAATACTGATGCAAGTTGATGAGTTATTTTAAAATTGCAGAAAAGATTCTCATAATACTTTAAGAAAGTCTACGAATTTGTATTGGGCTACATTCAAAGCTGTTTTGGAACACATGCAGCCTGTGGGTTATGGGTTAGATAAGCTTGCCCTTGGTGATCTCATATAATTGTATGGCTTTAAATACGATCTATATGCTCATGACTCCACTCATAAATATATATGTTCAGCCTGCATCTCTACCCATGAATTCAGATGGTTGTCTCAGCTTGCATACTGAATTATCTTCACTTAGCATCTCAAATGAAATGTATCCAAAACAAAAATCTCAACTTTCCCCACAAAATCTGCTTTGTTTTATCTCCCCCCTTTTTCAGTAAATGGCAACCAATATCTTAGAATCATTGATTTATCTCCACCTTTTAGTATGTTGGTCCAATCATTCAACAAAATATTCTGTTACTATCTTCAAAATATATTTAGAATCTGACCACTTATCAACATTTAATATCTATGACCTTGATTTAAGTCATAGTTATCTCTCGTCTGGAGTACTCAATGGCTTGCTAATTGGTTTTGCTGTTTCTATACTTACATTCTACCATGCATATACAGGGACTAGAAGAAGTAGAGCCCTTTTTTAAGTAGTACAATGTGCTGGAATGTGATGCTATGTTACAGAATTCCATGCTTGTGATTTTTTAATAAAAGATTTGGTGTAGATTACCAGTTCATTTAAAAAAAAGGCATTACCTCTGCTGGACACCATATATTCAACAGAGCAACTAGATTAATTTAAGTATTATGAATCTTAAAACTTAAATCACGGAAGCTAGGATGTCTCAGTGAGTGAAGCGCTTGCTTTGCAGCCAGGGGACCAAGGATAGAGTCCTGGCCCTGGCGAAGGCCCATGCAGAGCCATAGGCTGAGCTGGGGTGCACTTCCCACACAGGTGGCCCCTGTTCTGTTCTTGCCCCCTAGGTTCAGCCCCTGGCTTGAGGGGACATGCCTCCCATGCAGGAGGCCCCCAGCTCAGTTCCTGCCCTGTGCAGACCCCATCCACCTGTGTAGAATGAAAGCTAGTGGAAAACTGATGATGTACAACTATAGAGACTGCTCAGGGTCCTCCCCCTTCTCTCTGTCTCTGTCTCCCTGTCTCTGTCAAAAAAATAGAATAAATCTTAAAAAAAAAAAGACAAATCAGACACTGTTTCGGCTTGTTCAACCCCTCCAAAAGGTCCAGTCTCACTCATGAGAAAAATTAAAATCCTTATAATGGCATATAAGGCCCTATATAATTTGTCCCTCTTTTATTACCTCTTTGAATCCATCTTTTTCTATTTCCCACCTCAGAAATTCATTTACGGTATCACCTACCTCCTTTCTCTTCAAGAATGTCCAATGTTTCTCCACCTCAAGGCCTGTGTTACTCTCTCTGTTGGGAGAGATCTTCTCCCCAAAGTCTGCATTGTTTATACTTTCACTTTCTTCAGTCTTTCTTTGGATTTCCCCAATATACAAAGTTCTTTGATCATCCCATTTAAAAGTCAAACCACTCCTTCCTTCTCTGCTTGTTATAGATTTTGCTTCTATTTTGTTTTGTTTTTGTAGCCTACCTTTTAAAATGTGCAAGAGAGCCTAACTCAATGTGGATGCTCAATAAATGTTTTCAGATTTGTTGATTTCCCTGATGCCTTCTTTAAGCATAGTAGATGCTCACTATATATATTTTTTTTAGTCAACATTGTGAAGCTCCAAATTACATTTTACACCAGAGTAGGGAACACAGACATTTTTCCATTGCATGATTTTGTTCACAGTTAACAAGAATTGAAAGTGGTTGTTTATCAGAAACA
>PVKE010008672.1:0-47023 GCA_004027555.1 Craseonycteris thonglongyai
GCATGTACCACCATCTGAGTTAATATCTCAGAAACTAAGTCAAAACTTCAGGTAGGAGACAACTCATCACTTTAATAAAGGCCTAAGCAGGACCTTGGTTGTGGACCCGAGCTCTGAAGTCAAGAATAAAGTCTAGGTCCCTCTTCCCTTATTAACAGTGATGTGATTTTAGGCAACTTTCTTAGCATCTTACAACTTCATGATCTTGACCTTTAACATGAGGATAATATAATACTTGTAATAACGTCTGCCTGTGTGACTCGTGTGAGGATCAAATGAGACTACAGATTCCCTGGGTTTATTATATGCATTCAATACGTGTTGGCTATAGAACTATTTGCTATTTTTGTTCTTCTCCAGTCTTCCCACCGTAATGAGTATTGAAACCCTTTAAACAATGAAATCTAATTATTTTATTGTGAGACAATGAAGAAGGAGGCAGCCAGAGTGAGGGGACGAGGGACCCCAAGATGTAGCATTGACTGTCCTGGAAAACAAAGGAAAGCAGGCCAAGTGGTTGGGACTTGTGCTGCATGGAGAAAGATAAACACAGAAGCAGCCAGCCCTAAGGCCTAACAGCCACATAAGAAAGGAAAGGACATGGTTGTCGCCAAAACAAACTTGTAAAACATTGCCACAAAATGCCACTGAGCTACATGTGAGAAGTTGGGCATGCCTTCCTTCAGGGAAGGGTAACAATAGCATGCATCTTGGTTGCTTCATCTTTCTCTTGCATTTCTAGTTTAGTTTTTGTTTTGTTTTTTTCTTTCTTTGAACAATTCTCTGTTACCATCTGGGCCTACGAGTTTTTCAAGGATAGGCAAGCCTCTCCATTATTTACACCACACAGGGCCTTGGCATGGAAGCCCCCCCAAAATGGATACTTGCCACATGCTCAGAATCAACAAGAGTGTGTGGATGAGGAACTGGGTGACAAAGTCAGGGATTGACTTGTAGATCAGTGTCCTAGGAGTGCCATGACAAATTACGGCAACCTCTGTGCCTTAGAACAAGAGATAAAATCCAAGTGTTGGCAGGCCATGTTCCCACTGCAGGCTCTAAGGAACAATCCTTCCCTGCCTTTTTCTCACTTCTAGTGCTCCTGGTGTTCTTCGGCTTGTGGTAGCATAATTCCAACCTCGATTTTCACTGTGTTTATGTGTCTCTCTCTCTGTCCCTCATTAGCTGTATGGCCCACCCTTATCAATCATGATCTCATCTCAACATGATGCTGTTTCCAAACAAGATTATATTCTGAGGCTCCAGGTGGACATGAATTGTAAGAAGACAGTCAGGATTCAACCCATGACAACTTGGGTCCATGAGGTAGGAGATACTGAGGGAGGTTTGGAAAGTATTGAGATAATAGAAGGAGGAACTAGGTGGACCTTGTCCTAAGTATCTTCCATTACCTCACTGAGTCCTCATGATGAACGTATGGGGTGAGTGCTGTTGCCATCCCTGCTTTGCAGAGGAGGAAGCAAAGCCTCCGTGATGCTATGGAACTTGCCTGTGTTCAAGAATTAATTAGTGGTAGAGTCAGCTCTTGAGTGGGGATTGGTGTGACCCTGATACCTGTGCTCTGAAAATGTTGTGGAGGAGGACAGCTTGTACACCACGATTCTTTGGGTCCTGTTGCAACTCATACAGAAGACCATCACTAAGTCTTTAATAAACTTTTGGTTGACTGCCTAAGACAATTGAGATTGTCTTTACCTATCAAGCATTTTCTTGACACTGCTCAAAAGCCCCCTGCTTATTTTTCCCACCACCTCCAACTAATATTTTTCCTACCTTCCCCATAAGTCTGGCACAAAATATAAATTTTCCAGAACATTCTCTAATGGAGAATGAGCGCTCTTTGTGAGTAGCACCACAGCCCCCCAAAAGCAAGAGACAAATAAACAAGCAAATGCAATGTGGTTGGGGCAGGCCATCTGGGTTCTAGGCCTGGGGCTGTCACTAAAATGTGATACAAATTCTTCCAAGTCTCAGTCTTCATGTCCTTAGGTGAAAGGCAGGGGCTTACGCAAGAGGATTCCGAGGGCCTGGCCCAGCTCCAGTTCGCTGCTGCTCTCTACTCTCCCACGGCTGTGGTATCGTCCACAGGAAGCAACGTGATTGCACGGCATGAAAACGGACTCCGAATTCCATCTGGCCCTGCTAACCACAGACCCTTCTTCCACGGGGTCGTCCCATCCGTCTTTGCTTTTCTCTTCCCTTCAGAAAACTCAGTGTGCAATGAAGTTCATGATCACGTGGATGGAGAATCTTGCCTTTTGATGAGATATCGGTTTTCTTGATATTTAAGACAAGCCCAGGACAATGGAATCAGCCCGTCTCACCCTTCTCCTGTCTGACCCTTACCAGACCTTAGTAAGGGGCAGGGGCCAGCGGTGGACTTGCTGCTTCTGATCCTCCAGTCTGAGCTTGAACCCAGGACTCTGAGCTGCCGCAAGAGGAGGGCACCCCCTTCCTCCTGGGTCAACTTAAATGCACACTGATGGCTGAAAAGTGACTCTTCTTGCAAGTCACACATTGCCTCGTCTCTGAAATGGACTTTCTGTTTTATTTTTAGTTGAAACATGACTTGTACCCCCACCCACTCCCCATCCCCTGAGGCTTGGCTGCTCCTCAGGCATTAGGAACTGGTAGAGGATCCACTCTGAACACAAAATTGTCCCAGGCACTATAGGATAAGTAGTGTGACCTCATGGAAGAGGGAATAGCCTATAAAGGTGAAGTCAGAAAGCAGTCACTATAATGGCTCTCGTAACCCACCACCACACCTCCCCAGACTGGGCACGTTTGGAAGCCAGAGCTGGGTGGGTCAGCCTGGAAAAGATTACTTGAATGTTTAGTACCAGCTGTCTCTTGACATTTGCTTAGAAAATGAAAGGTGGAAAAGAAAGCAGGTAAAAGCTAAGCCTCCTTAACAGCTCTGTAGCTTGAGCACTCTCTACTATTTTGTGGATTGAAACACACAGAGCCTCACACACGTATGATTGGAACTCCCTTTGATCTAGGGAAGAATGTGCTTAGAGAAGACAACCTGTACTGTCAGTGACTGATTCATTGATTCATAACGCATCCACTGATGTGCTGATCTATTAGCTCAAAATATTTATTGAGCATCTACTGTAGGGTATATCGTATGCTAAGGTCTAAGGCCATTACATAGGTCATTTCCTAGAGAGTAAATATTTCAGGCTTTGTGGGCCATAGGATCTCTGTCTCAACTACTCAACTCTGCCTATAGGGTGAAAACAGCCTTAGATGATACATGTACAAATGAGGATGTCTTTGTTCTAATGTTGCTTTATTTATAAGTATACATAGCAAACTGGATTTGGTCGTGGACCATAATTTGCCATCCCCGCTGTAGATGAGTAAAATAGAGCTCAGATTAATTGGGGAAGACATTGTTTTGTCTCATTATTTGTTGTGTGCCTTGGAAGGATAAACAAGAAAAAGAAGGAGTCAAGAAATGGGGAGAAATGAGATAGCTTCTCCAAAGAGGCAATGCTGTAGCTGGGTTTTGAAGAGTTTACCAGGCTGAGGCGAGGACACCATTTCAGACACAAGGAGCAGTACATGTGAGGATCACAATGTGTAAAAGGGCATGACCACTACTGGGAGCAAGAAAAAGCTCTTGGTGCATTTGGAAAAATGGTAGCTAGAAGGCAAGTACGCTGCTATAATGATCCTGATGATGTTTTGCTTTGGCCAATTGCATCAGAAAGGACAGAACAATCCCAAATCCAGGAGCAGAAACTTGTGACTTCAGCTCCCAGAGCAACAGTCTCAGTTTTGGTAAAAATTTAATGTATAGTTAATTCTATTCCAGGTATTACACTGAGACTTTAATCTACTTTTTAATTTTGATCCATTCAAGAACAGTAGGAAGTCGGTAGATATTGTTAGTCCCCTTTTTTGACTAAGGAAGCTGAAGCCCATATTGATCACACAAGTCATGAAAATTCGCATAGGTCGTCAGTGGCAGAAATGGGATTTGAACTGATGTCTGAGGGACTTCACAGGCCATCCCCTCAAGCACTCGCTCTGCTGTTCTTTCACTTAACTGTGCATAATACAAAGTGGTCACATTCCTAGACCTGTCCTGGAAGGGTTCTGCATCATTGGTGCAGAGTGGGGTCTGGGAATTTGCATTTTAGCAAACACTCCCTGGTGACCTTGGTGTAAGTGGTTCTTGAGAACTACATACTACACAGGAAGTTACACTACATCCTAAGCTCACATCCAAAATATGGTGACCAACTATCTCGGGTTGCTCACAGAAAGTCCCTCATCCCAGGAAACCTGAGACAGCGGGTCACCCTGGCAAGCCTCCCTCAGAGCCACGTGTATCAGTCGAGCACAATGCCTGAGACATAGCAGACTCTTGAAAACTGTTTGTGGGATGAGTGCATGAATGAATAAATACAGCTCACAGTGGCAGCCCCAGGTTGATTGGCAGGCTACCTTGCAGCCAGAGATGTAAGAAAATCTTCAAGGGCTAACTCAGAGGGACAGCTTCCCCAGCTCCCCGAGGAGTTAGTCACAGGCCCGGAAAAAGTGATGCCTCATCAGGATCCCATTTGTGCTTACGTGTTCAGGCGACGCTTGTCCTTAATGCAAGAAGAAAGGAGAGGGAGGCAAGAATAAATCTTTTTTGTCATGATGACTTTTCCTGCCTTTCCACTGCCATTCCCCACAAACCCTCCTCTGTCCCTTTCCCCTCCTGCCTGCCCACAAAGTGGCAAGGGCTGGAGTGTTGGGAGACTGGGTCCTGTTCAAGCTCCACCTCACAGGTGTGAATGATCCTCCTTGACAAGTCAGTTGCCCTTAGAGGACCTGAGAAATGGCACTGAAAATCTGGGGGGGGGGACTTGAACCCCTTTTCTGTGTATCTCACAAGGCTAGCTGGAGGTGCCTGCATGGGGGCAGGACTATGTCAAGCTAGCAAGGCTCAGATAATAAAATAAAATGTTGTTTTATCATAAATATCCGTCCATGGCTCATTTACCACCTCAATCAGTGTCTCCAAGTCCTTTTCAGAACCAAGCAAGGCTTTCAGAATCTCACTAGTTCAGACTGTCAGACTGTGGGGGAGACAGGCCTGTAGCAAATAATCACGTACATGAGGATGTAATTACCATCATTACAATCATGATGTAGACTACAAAGAAAATGAGAGACTTTTGTGAGACCACAGAATATGGAGACCTGGCCCAGTCTTCGGTTTATGGAAGGTTTCCCTGAGGAAATAGTACTTAGGTCCTAAGGTTGAGTCAGAGTCAGTCAGGGAGTAAGGGGAGGAACGGCATTCTAAGACAAGGGAACAGCATGCACGAACATACTTTTACGAAGGGCAGTAGAACTTTCTAACATCAATATTTCTTTTCTTACTCTCCTTTCTTCCTCCCCTGTCTTTTTCTCTCCTCCTCCCCCCTCCTTCATCTCTTAATGACTTTCTTACTTATCTGCTAATATGGTTAATCTACAGGGTTCGGCAGAAGTAACACCTCCTGTTTATGAGCTGGTAACACTCTGGTAGAGCATTACTTCTGCGGGACCCTGTGTATTCATTTATTTGCTGTTTTTGTTAGAGATGATCCCTGGGCTAGGGAATGGGCTCCAATTCACGTAAGTGCTGTGTGCTTTCCTTCCAAAATTTCCATCTAAATGTGCACCAATATAAATGTCAGCGTTCAGTGGCGTGAAAGAAAATACACGGCCCTGGGGACACCTCATTATATTGCAAATCACTCAAGAACACAATTTCTGTTCCAGACCTTGCACCAACTCCCAGCTCTCTGTGGGTTCCTGGTGGGCCCTGAGGGCTTCGGGTGGCCAATGCAGCCACAGTGGAATTGGTTCAGCTTGCAGAATTGGTAAAGAGTTCCGAAGACATTTCTCGGGAGTAGAAACAAGTGGCATCTTCTACGAGAAACAGAACTCTTTTCACATCGTTTACTCTGATTTGTGCTACATTAAAATAAACCTTCAGCGTCAGCTTCTGGGATGAGCCCTAGGACTCTTCTAAATGTATTGCTTTCACAAAGACGTTTTCTTTGTTAATCAACGGGGCGCCATGGATTTGACGCTCTGGTATTGGAGTACAGGCTTTGCAGTTATTTATTTATCAAGAGGGAAACAGAACAGTGGTTCCATTTGCCACTCCTAAATTTATTGTCAGTCCTTTTGTGGGGTGTAAAATTTTGAGTCATCTTCAACAGCTCTCAGAAATAAGCATTCCAAATATATTCGCCTACTGTACAAAGATGTGCTGATGCCACTCGTTGCGATTTTGCAAGAGAGGATGAGAAATAGGAGATCTACCTGGTAGGAAATGAATCTGGGGAAGGGAAGAAAATCCTGGAGCCTTTGGAATGCTTCAAAAATTATCAGCAATCACAAAAGTACCACCGGGCCTGGCCCACTGAGAAGTGCCTAGGTTCATCCCTATAGACGTCAGGGCAGGAGAGAAAAAGGGGCTTCCAGGACTATGACAGCAGTGAAGAGTGCAAGGACATATGTCCTTGGCAGGATGGTCACAACCTATGGTCCACCAGTGGGCCCACTAGGTCTTCCATCCATACCCTTTACCCAGTATCTCATACCCTGTTCTCTCCTCTGCCTAAACAAAGAAACATGTCATGTCACTGGCTGGAGAATTCAAGTTGTTAAATGCAAACATTCTGGAAGTCCCCAAATCTTTCTGCCCCATGCAAGAAGCTTCCTGAAAACAGGCAAGAAATGGAGCACTGATTTGCAATCAGTTCACCACCCCTCCTCACTCCCCTTCCCAGTCCCCCTAGCCAGTTCTGTTGGAGGTGGAGGGGCACCCAGCTTCCAAACCCAGCATTCAGTAACCCCTTCTCAGGAGTGTGAAATCAGCCACGGGGGACATATTTACACCAGGAAAACTATTCATGGCTGCACATCAGGACTTCAGTGCTTTTCGGTGTTAATTTGCCAGCACGCAGATGCCTAATACTCACGCTGCTATCCATTCTCTAGCCCCAGATTGCGTGTTTATTCATTTATTCAACCCCTGTTTCCTGCGCCCTTTTTGCATGCCAGCACTCTGCAGGAGGAAACCTCGTCCCCATTGCACTGATGGGAAAACTGAAGATCCGACAAGTGAGCGGACTTTCCAGAAACCCAGGGGCAGCCCTCTGCCCAGCCCTGGGGCTGTGGGATGCAGAACACAGACAAGGTCCCTGTCCTCATGCGTTGATATTCCTCCCACTTTTAAATCCCATCAGAGCTTCGGGTCAAATGAAAGGGGCAATGTGGTCACAATAAACTAATGACCTGTCACCAAATGCAGAGGTATTTTATATGATGTTGGGGGTGGGGGTGGGGTGGGGAGGAGAAGTCTTCTTGCATGTTTGATTTCCATTCATATCACTAATTATCAAAAAGCACTGCAGAGATGGCCATGTTAATTAACGAGATGGTGGGGCTCCTTTCACAATGTATATGTCTATCCAATCAGCATCACGTGCATTTTAAATAGCTTATAGTTTCATTTGTCAATTATTCTCCAAGAAAGCTAAAAATAAATAATAAATAACACCTCTCAGATAAAGCCCTGGGGTAGGAATGGCAGCTCCCACTTTCCCTATGAGGAATCTGAAGAGGTGAACCCGCAGAGACAAGGTGGCTCCTCCAGGAAATGGGTTAAGAATAGAAATTGATGCAGAGACCCCCAAAGGGGAAGGTGCATTCTCGGGTGCTTTGTAATTAGGACAGCGCTTTACAAAAGCCAGTGCTAACTGCCAAAATTATTAGCTGTTCAAGTTATCATTGCTAGCACAGTGAAAAATAAAAGCCCATAGAACGCCAAACACAACTCCAGCCTTCCCTGTCTAGGAGAAAAGACGCACGGTAACTTTTTAGGGGTTGTGCCCTCATAGCAGTCCGCTCCCCATCCCCCAGCCCCGTGCAGTCCCCCGGGGACAGTGTGGTGAGGGAAGAAAGAAGGAGTTGGAGAGCCAGGATTTTCTGGGAGTGCCAGTGCTCCGCAGTGTCTGAGATGATAAGCAGAAGAAGATTCCATTGGCTGCCCCGATCCAGCCATTAGGCTTTAGCCAAACCAGAACCATCACGAGACCCCTGAACCAGAGATGAACAACAGCTGCTGCAAATTGAGGCTTCTCGCCCCCTCCACGCCGTTAACCACACTTCCTAGCAAAACAAAATGTTCCCGTTTATAATGATTTTTTTTTAAAGTCATGCAAGGCATTAGAGCGGTGCTGAAGCTGGTTGTGTTAAAAAAAAAAAAAAGAAAAAAAGTCCGAAAATGATAACAAATGTTTTTATTTTATTTCATTTGATTTTCCAAACCATACGGACTTGCCAGCTCAATGCATCACTGCTTGTTTATTCTAGAACAGCTGTCGGCACCCTGATAATGCTATAGTATCGCTCAAGTGCAAACTGCCAAACCACAGGATATGGAAATCATCTCACAAACTGAAAGGAAAAGAAAAGAAAACTCCACTTTCAGTCAGATTCCAGCCGGGAACCTCTGCAAGAAGGGGGTCGGGAAGGGGTGTGTAATTCTATAAATAATCTTAACATTCAGTATTGTTTTAACAAGGATAAAGTGTGACTTGTCTGGTTAATCACAACTAGTGTTTGACCTTTACAAAGGTACAATTTATGTTTCATTGCCAAGTGCAACTTGGTGTTTTCTTCTTTTAATTGTTAAACTGTGATTCAGAAGTCAGCCACAAGAACACAGTTTGGAAACTTGATTCCCTATAGGTTTTAGGCTCTTTTTATGTATTTATTTGTTTTGACCATGAAAAAATAACCACTCATGACAGGGGTAACCAGCCAAAGATACACATTCCGGCCTGCTGTCCTAGAATCACCCAAAACTTTTTATTAGAGTCAGTTGACCCAGTCTAGGCCATGTGGCCTACATAGAGAAGTTAAGCACTACAAAGAAAAGTCCCCTGGTTGGGAGGAAGCAGGCTCTGTGACAATGGATAGACTCTTGTAATTCTACGAGGGCTGTCCGGACAGTATCCAGCCATGCAACCATTCCCGTTCTATTGACAATGGCTGGATAGTTTCCAGACAGCCCTCGTATTTGGCCTCCATGGAATGAAATTCTACCTGCTGGAATTTCCTTTACTGTCCACAGTTTATACTGCTAACTGCTGAGAGGAAGGCTAGGCAGGAAGAAGAAGACAGGTCATAGGTAAAGGCTTCCTAAGCATGAGGCCCTACATAGTGCCTCAGGTAACCCCCACTGGACCTCCACGAGGCTGGCAAAATTACCTCATTTTACAGATGTAGGAACTGAGGCTCAGAATAGGGAAGTAAGTTGCCCAAAGTTGTTGTGGGTTCACTTGTGTTCTCCCAAACAAATGTTCAAGTGCTAATCCTTGGGGTCTATGAATGTGATCTTATTTTGAAATAGGGTCTTTGCAGATATAATTAAGATGCAAGTTAAGATAAGGTCATACCAGAGGAGGGTGGGGTTCTTAGCCTAATATGTCTGGTATCCTTATAAGAAAAGAGAAGACACACAGAAACAGACATACAGAGAGACACATGCCATGTGATGACATAGATATGCACACCAAGGCAATGACGCGAAGACACACAGGGAGAACACCATGTGACAACGGAGTGACAGATCTACCAGTCAAGGAAAGCGAAAGACTGCCTTGCTGGCAACAGTAGAGGTCATGGAAAAGATATAAAACAGATCCCGCGCCCCCCCCCCCCCCCCCCCCCCCCGGGCCTAGAGAGAGAGCAGGGCCCTGCCAACACCTTGATTTCAGACTTCTAGCCTCCAGAACTATGAGAGAATACATTTCTGTTGTTTTAAGCCATTTAGTTTACGGTAATCTGTCATGGCAGTTTTTAGGAGACTCCTACAAATGGTTAATATGATTTGGACACCTTCCAATGGCTGAATACCCTTTACTCTCTGTGTAGGAACTCTAACACATTTCAAAGAATTTCAAAGATAAATGGCCAACACAATAGAGACCTGGAGGATTGGGGAAGGCAGTCCATGCCTCCACTTACAGTTCGTGTGCCTTCTCCATGCCACGCATGCTCCCAGGAGCTGTGGATTCTGACAGGACTCAGCCCTGGACCCTGCCTTGGAGAGCAATGATCCCATGATGTGGGCATCCTTCTCCCAAATGCATGGATGAGGTCCCTAAGAATGGAGACAGAGCCAGGCTGGAGCTGGACGCATCTCCTTAGAGCAGGGATATATAAAGCGGTGCTTGATGACTATGTGGAACTAGGTCAAGTGACAGGAAGAAGTGACCACTGAGGAACCAGTCTAAGTGAAGAATTCTGGTAATGATATCCACATTGGGAGATCCAGGGACGTGGAGGAGAAAGGCTAACAGGTGCAGAATGCTTGTGTGAGCAAGCAGAGGGAGTCCAGAGTGTTCCCGGGAAGGCCTAGGATGGCAGGGTGAGTAGCTTTGTGGAGCTCTGGTTGCCTGCTGCTGGGTTTATAGAGCGGACACACAGACCGAAGGCCCACGCTGGCTCTGAATGATGAACCTAGCAGGAGTGGGGCTCAGGAGCCCCCTATCGGGTCCAGACTCATTTCTGCACAGTGACTTCCTGAGACTGGTTTATTTCTCTGGGACCTGTCTAACCAGTTCACGTGCTGGGACCCTCCCACCATTTAGCCAAACCTGAGGGCTCCCTATTTGCTCTTCACTCAAGGGATATGACATCGCTGAAGCACTGGCACAGGCTGTTTGGCAAGAGAAACTACCAACATGAAATCCAACCCCTGTCCGGAGGCCCCTGGGTTGTGGGGTTAAGGACCAAAACCCCATCTGCTCACAGGGACATTTCTTTGGGGCTCTTCAATGTTTTAACATTCACTTAGCCAGTTTATTCCTCACTGTATGTTATAGTTCTGATTTCTTCCTGGGGTTCAGGCTTACACCAGTTAGTGTGGACACAAATCTCCATGTTTTTTCTGTAAGCTTACTAAGGGCTTATTTTATGTCATTTTTATTAAGCCTCTGTTTTGTCAGGCACTGTGTTCGATTTTTACATCATTTTGAACATTTGCACATTATCTCATTTCACCCTAATGACATTAAATGTTATGATCCCTACCTTATAGATAATGAAAGTAAGGCTCAGAGACCCAAAAAGCCTGTGCAAAGTGAACTAGCTAATAAGTGATAGAACACAGGTCTCAAATACTGGTCATTTGATACTAATCGCTGTATTTTCCACTACTACTTTGCCTTTCCAAAATATTAAAAGATGAATAATGTCCTTTATTTTCTGAACCATAAAAGAATAAGCCCATGACCTATTTATTGGCTTAGAGATGGAGAAAAACACCTCTCAAAATACCCTGTTCCTCTGAATCCTATCTATTGTCAAACACATATACACACACAAGCACACATAGAACTGAGACCATAACAACATCCTCACCCTTGGAAAGCATCCCAGAAACAGTATAAAATCAAGATTACGATTTTTAACAATCTTTTATCCTGAGAAAATACAGCAGGTAAAAATTCTCATGATGTGTTTCAGGCAGTGATGGTACCAGTATCTCTTGCTCTACATAGTAATTGTTTTGATAAAAAGTTGCTTATAATGAATTATTTGTAAATCTGATGTGACCTAAATTTACAAGCAGAATTTGATTAAAAGCAGTTCTGTAGCATCTTTGTATATAAAATGCATTGTCCTCTTGTAATTAGTCCACTTACAAATTGTGATTATTTTTAAACCCTAATTATAGGAAAGTGACCTTCCCTCTGTTAAGGGGGTTATTTCTTTTTATTTTTCTCTTCCTCTCCTGAGAAGCAGCTCTGACTTGAGGTTTATCAATCGCAACACTTAAGAGACGTGAAACTTCTAAATCTCCATTATGTCTTTAACATAAACTCTTGAAAACAATTCTCCTCCAGTTAGGGTATGCATTCCAGATCCTTGGATCTCAGTTCTGTCATCTAAAAAACTAGATTCCATATTCTTTCCATTAGCTTCTGTTTTTCATAAGTCAAATGCTCTCACATGTCCCTGGCTGTCTATGACAGAGTGTGTGGATAAATAGATGTCTAGCACTAAGCTAGAAATGATGAAAGAGTCCCTCTTTCCACACACACACAAATGATGAATTCTAACTCAAAGAGAAATGACAATAGACAGATTACTAAAGCCACCTGGCTTATAAAATGTCTTTTACACAAACCAGTACAGCGAGCTGTATGTAATTCACTCATCAGAGTCCTCACTGAGGACTTAAACTCCACGCAGAGAGAAGGGAGGAATCCATGGACTTAGCAGCGATGAAAAAGATCATCCCCTTTCTACAGACCCACTCAACCTGACACCAGAGAGAGGTCGTGGGGAGCAGAAGGGGATGCTTTTGGGAGGAGGAAGGAGAGGACTTCCTGAGGGCAGACTAGACCATGCCTGCTCAGTAGGGTATTGGTTTACAAGCTGGGCCCACGACCACTGACATCCCAAATGCTGATCTCATGCCACCAGGAAGCAAACACTGGGCAGAACACATGAACAGTTAGCTATGGTTAGGATTGCTGGGGGAAAACCAAAGGCTGACCAGAGCTAGTAAAAACTGATCTGAAATGGTGGAGGTCTGAGTTTTACTGAGTTCTTTAGTTTTGCCCTTATTTTTCTGTCTTTGTTGTAGCTTTTTCATCTCTATAATAGCCAAAAATAATGGCTAAATGTAGAACTCTACATTGTTCTGTATTTCCTCTAGAAACTTTCTGGAACTCTGTACATTTCCCTTTTCTTATCTTTAAAGAAAGCATAGGTTTCTGTGAGGATTAAATAAATACATATTTAACATTATTCCTGGCCCACAGAAAGCATGTGATAAGTTGGATGCTTTTGTTATTGTTTTTCTTGTAGTAATTGTGATGGTGGTACTAACGGTGATGGTGATGGTGGTGGTGATGGTAATAATGGTGGTCTTGATAATGGTAATGATGGTGGTGGTGGGTGATGGTGATGATGGTGGTGGTGGTGGTGGATGGTAGAAGTTGTTACTGTGATATACTTGAAACTAAGACACATTCTCAGTCACTTCCTTGATTCAGTTTCTACTCTCTTATCATCTTATATATCCACAGAACCTCTAACCATCATTCTTCTCTTGGTGTCTTCATATGTCTACTTACCTGACATAAATATACCTTGCCATCTTCCTTTCTCCCTATTCTTCTTCCCAAACTGAATTCTCCAACCCCAGGCCCGTTCCGCCTGCCCCACTGAATCCAACTACATATGGGCCCATATCGATGCCACATACCACTATTTTTTCTTCTCCCTTTCTTCTTTTAGAGTCACTATGGCTATTTTAATTTCTAATCAATCCATGCCAAGGCCACTGGCTCCTAAGAGGCAGCTGGTATGAGAGAGGTAACTCCTTAACCTCCCCATAAACATGAAACCCCTGACTGAGCACACTCCCCTTCATGGGCTAAGGGAGCAGCCCGTGGCACTTAGGACCACATGGCATTTGAAGCACAAGCTCTGATGTCAGAGAGGCCAGGAGCTACCTCCTGATTCTGACACTATTGGATGATCCCATCCCTTGACAGGCTATTAAACTCTAAGTATCAATTGTCTCATCTATATAGTAGAGATCCAGAACCTACCTCTCAAAGCCAATTGAACGTTAAATGAAACCATACATATAAAATGCTGAGGTTATGGGGAAGCTGGGATGGCTCAGTGGGTTGAGCACTCACTTTGCAGCCCCGGGGACCAAGGATCGAATCCCGGCCCCGGCCCGTGCGGACCCATGTGCTGAACTGGGGCATTCCCCCCAGTTCAGTTCTCTCTCTGTCTCTGTATCTCTTTCTCTCTCTCTCTCTGTCTGTCAAAGAAAAACAACAAACAAAAAAAACAATTAAAAAAAATGCTGAGGTTAGCACTAAGCATATAACAAATGTTCAGTAAATACGGCCCACAGTCATTTCTCCTTGGCTTACATATATAAAATATAATCTAGCAAGACCTTTTTGAAGGGTCTTACCTCTTGTCCAACTTCACAAAGATGCTGAAGACCCAGTAATGGAGGCCCCAGATAAAGATTCTGAGACCTCTCAGATAAGCGGAGGGACAGGGAGGGGTACAGTACATGGAGATGAGATCTAGAGAAATTAGAAAATTAGGACTTGCTTAAATTACCTTTACCCAGCATTAATCACAATAAATGCAGCATGAGGTCTATTTTTATACCAACGTTAGAGGGCAAAGCCAGTGGAGATTTTGATTTTTTTTTTCTCCTTCTCAAATTACTCTGGACTCAAAGTGGAAAAGATGGCCTGTTGGTTTGCTGACTGGATATTTTAGTCAAAGTCATGAGGTACTGACTTTCCTCTCTCCAGGACAAAGTAAGGTGATGCTTTGTCAACCACCTGGCTAATTTCATTGCTGTTGACAGTTGATCCTAATAATGTAGTCAGCAAAGCAGGCTGGGAGCTCCTATAGGATCTACTCTGGCTCCTGGATTTCCCATACAGGCTGTCTCCATTGATCAGATATAATCAAATAATGGCTGAAATTCTGCTTCTCGATGGGCCCTATAGGCCATTTCGTTATGACATGACCAAATTGGCCATAGCACATTCAATTTGTTTTAATGGCCAACACAGAGGCAATTAAGCGGATTGACTGTGCAGCGATCCAAATTGTCCATTAAGAAGGTGGCCCGAATAACTGGACCAAAGGCATGTACTCTCCCCCTCCCCTCATCCACTTATTTTGGGATGTCTAGACTTAGCTGCGCCTTTAATTTTCTTAAAACCCTATTAACTAGTTCTGCTTAATGTTGACACGACAGTTCTTTAGAATGAAGCAAAGCAGGCTGGGAAAATGAACAGGGATTTTTAGGATGATCCTGAACTTTCTGATCCGAGTGAGGTAATAGGAAGCAAGCACCTCATTCAAGCTCTGAAGATTTACAAGGATATGAGAAATTAAATGCCTTGGTGCAGATTGCTACTAACACTCATTTTATGAGGAGGGATTTATCTTTCCACATTAGCAGCCCCCAAGCTTGTGATCTGTCTCTATAATATGTATCTGCATTTGAACAATTGACAATTGACTTCATTTGTTCCTACTTCGCTAATTCAATCTACAAAGGAAAATGACTCTTACAGGAATTTTAAAGATGAAAAACGTACCTGTTATGTTATTGAATAAAATTGGTCTTTGAGTATGTGTGTGTTTAGATATAGGCATTTGATTCCTCTGTGCAAATATCGGAGACACTCTATATAAAAATGTTGTTTATTAGGCAGGGCAGATAGAATGTGTCTGCTAAGACGTTTTCACCTAGACCTTCAGCAGCAGAGGACTAGTAATGCTGACAGAAATAGGCAAAGTTGGGTGGAGTCAACCTGAACTATCCTTTACTTGCAATTGGAACATGTTTAATGTCTCTATTTTCCATTTTCAGTGACACTTTTTCTTTATATATTTGTCATCAATATTCATTGGGAAAAATCAAAGGAAGAGAATTAAAATAGAGTAACTAGCAAATAAATACACCTCAACTTCTTTCCGAACAATAAAATTCTCCTACTGTTTGCTAAGATTAATAGTATCTTAAGTGAATAGTGTGGATTTTTTGTCTTTCAAAACACCTTTTCACTACAATCTTATTGTATTCTCTAATGTTCCTTCTGAGTCAAGTGTGGTTGTCTCCACTTGACTGATGGGCAAAGCAGCGAAGAGTGAGTGACTTACCAAGGTCACATGGTTATTAGTAGCAGAGAAAAGAATCAGGGTTGCTGGCTTGGAGCCTGGGGTTTGCTCTCGAGATAGATCTGGGTCCTCCTGGCTGGGAAGCTGCACCTGATTGATGGTAAGGAATGGTCTATAGTCACTCTGACCATCTATGCCCAAATATCTCACAGTATTGGAGGAGAACAGGTCATCTCAGCCACCCTGTCCTCAATGCCTCAATTCCCCTGAACCTAAGCAATTTTCCTAGAGGCCACATAGTATCAAGGTTAAAACTGAAATATAGATTCGAATCCCATCTTCATTCACTAGCCACATCTCAGCTCTTTCATTTCCTTAGCTCTAAGCTGAGGATAACGACAGTATCTACCTCATGGTTGTTGGGTATTATTTCTTGACAGGGTTTGAGATCTCTCCATTTACCAGTATATATTAATTAAACCTATGTCCAATGAATACCCAACACTCAGTAAATATTTCTTGAATGAGTAAATGAGGACTACACATGATAAAAATGTCCAGTGCCTCCCATATCATCATAAATGATCAATACACGTTCATTACTAGTAATAGTGGTATTAGTAGTGGATTATATCATGAAATTAGAAACCTAGTTTCTGCATCTCTAACATTGCTTTCTTAGGGTTTTTGGAAACATTCTAGAAACATCTATTGAAGATGCATGGTATTTAGTGTTGTTGTAGCTATTATTAGTAATATTAGTATTTATTAGTGTTAATATTAATACTATTTAGATTGCTCTGGGATTCCCTCTAAGACTCTGTATACTAGCAGGAAATGGAAAAAAAAAATCAAATCACTCCTAGGTGCTCACCACATGCCAGAAGTTGTGCCTATAGCACAAAAACAAGCCTGTGTAGAAAATATTTATATTCCTATTTTGTAGGTTAAGGAAACTGAGGCCCAGACCTGTACAGGGTCATGGCTGGTAGGACTTGGGTGCCATTCTTTTTTTTCTGTAAAGTCTTAGATTGTTTTTCTGAGTGTCTGGTAGAAGAAACTCCTAGCAGCTAGTTCCTATTGCCCCTTGCCATTCTGGAACACATCATTGCCTCAGACTTAATGTGAGAGAGCTCTCAGAGTGAAGGATCATGGGATGCCTATTTTAGGTTGCTCCCCCAGTTTGATGAAATGACTAGAAGTCACATCCAATGCCCGGCATATAGCAGGGACTCAATCAGTATCTGTTGAATGGATGGGTGAATTCTGCCTCAGACAGAAAGAGGGTCGGAGGAACAGTGTTCTCAGGACCTGGTCGCCTGCCTTGGGCCCCACACAAAATCCAAGAAGCTCCTTGAGAAAACTGAGCACAGTGGATCTTTGTCATGATGTCACTATCATAACCACTTTTGAGGACATATCTCCTATTTTCTCCCAACTTAGAGAGAAAGAAGAGTTTTGTGGCCTTAAGTTAATACCTTCCCTTCTGTTGTACCTCCCAGCTCCCCCGGGACCCACTTGACAGCTGCCCCAGGAATCCCCATTTATTGTCTATGGCAAATGCAATGATACCTGCAAGCCACCTTATCAGCCCTTCTCTTTTCTTATGGTGGCTCAATCAGCCAGATGATTAAAGCTCTTAAAAATGAAAGAAAACACTAACAAATATTGATTTTCTACAGAGCTGTAATAATAAATGTATCATTCTAAACTGAAGTAGGGACTAATTTAGAAGGGATGCATAAATCTAAAACTATCTATGTGCAGTGACATTATGTTATGAAGTGGAACAAAAAATTACATATATGAAAGTTTGTCTATCACTAAATTACTCAGTTTGGATTTCCACTAATATAAGGACTTGTTAGTATATTAGGCAAGTCACTTCTATTATTAATTTGTTAGATAAATGGCTTCTATATCTTGGTACTTTAAATGAAATGGAATTCACTAATCCTAATTGCTTTGCCTTCTACCGGAATGTTTTCCCATTAGTTCAGCATGTTTTGTTTTGTTTTGTTTTGTTTTCTCTTTTCCACTTGAAGAGAGGAGTCTTCCTCAACTTAAAGCCTTAGGGTGTACTTCATGGGTTTATTAATTATCAGGCATTCATTCAGAGGGGTTAATTAAGCAATAACTTTCTGTTCAGTGCGATAGACAAAGAAGAAAAGGCTTGCTGATTAAGCCCTAGTCACTGTGCCTTCATTTTACTCCCTATGGTTGGGGAAAATAAAAATCTTTGGCCAGTTCTGATCTGGGGTTGCCAGGCCACTCAGGAGGGAGGCCAGTTGAAACCAGGTTGTATTTACAACTCAAGCCCTCTTGAGATCATCCAAAAAAGAGAAGGGAGGCCTACTTCTTAGGGTTTCTGAGGGGCAATTTTCTTCCCTGAGTCTTCTCTAATAATCACTATTCTTTCTTGTCAGCGCAAAGCTTGAACATTTTCATTTTTCCTTTCATCCAATTGTCAAGAAAATTTTTTTTTTTTTTTTACTCTGGCTTCCAAAAGTTGAGCCACAGAAGGTAAAGGGGTAAAGGATAATTTCCTCCCCACTCTCTAGAAAGTTTGGTGGAATTAAGTCAACATGATAACTCTACATACCAGGTTGGAGGGCCAGAGCAGTGGTAGTTTGGATTTTTTATTGATAATTTTGACTTCAGAATATATCTACTTAGGTCTATGCTCAGTGGTGTGATACCCAAGGATAAAGTAGTGACAGAAGTGTGCCATACGTGCAGGGATGGTGGGGGTTTTGAGAAATGACCAACAGCTCATCAAGCAAGAAAAGAACGAGATGAGTGTCCTCTAACATGACTATAATAACCCAGAATTTAGGAGGGAAAAGAATAAAGCAACCTAATTGCCAGGGTGTTGGAATACTCTAGAATGTTCCTCCAGGAAGTAATAAGAAGGAAAGCTCATGAAATACCTATTCAACAGGGGCTTCTAATACTCTAGCTAACCCTACCTGAAAATTAGGTGGCAGTAGAAATGGGAAAGTATACCTCTGGGTTGGCAATCCTATCTTCTCTTACTCCTCCATCTTTCCAGAATTATTCCAACCAGAACATACCCTACCTGGGAGGACATGTAGCATGTAGTATAGTGGTCACAAACATGGATTTGGCATGATTTGCACATGGACTTGAGCCATGGCTCTGTCATTTATTCTCTAAGCAATCATGGGCAAGTTATTAAGCTCTCTGAGAACCCCACATATATAATTTCATTTTTTCCACATACTATTGGATGACATAGGTATTTCTCCATATAACAGAGGAGGAAATACAGAAATTAAATAAATGAATCAAGACCACAAAGCTATCTCAAAGGATGACATGAAATCAAATAAGATATATGTAAAGGCCTTGGTATGGAATTGGTCCTACTAAATGCCTGGTAAATGTTAGTGGTTGCTAGAATCACATTATCTATACCAACTTAGCCAGCTTCTCCTTCAATAAATACTCTTTACCTCTAAAAGAAATAGGCCTCTACATGGTAACTATACTTTTTTTCATGTTACAGAAATAAATCTATTAAGTTTTTCTTACCCAGAATTCTGACCTCCCCCTACCCACATACACACACTCATAGTAATCTTGCTCATAGGTCTTTCTGATTTATAAAATTTACAGAGTATCAAAGTTACCGTATATTAAGAATCCATTCTCTGTATATGGAGATATACACATAGGACCCCCAAACGATTGCAATATAGACTCTTGAGAAAGTACATCATTGCACTCCCATTGGAGAACAAAAATACATATATGATAGTGACTCTCTTCCAAAGAGTACAATATGGAAAGGAGAGGACAAGAGTAAGCTGTATGGTGAACAGTACAGTGAAGAAACCTGACAACCACTACTTCAGCTAGGTCATCAAGGTCAACATCAACAGTGTAAGTCATGTTGAGCGCGCACTGTGTGCAATGATATGACGTGATGAAAATGGCATTTTACCTCTATGGTCATCCTCCACCAAATCCACAATCCCAGTCTAATCATGAGAAAAACATCAGACAAATACCAAATGAAGGACATTCTATGCAGCACTTGTCCAGTACTGCTCAGAACTGTCAAGGTCATCAAAAATAAGAAAAGTCTGAGAAACTGTCATAGCCAAGATGAACACAAGGAGACGTTATGATGAAATGTGATATGAGATTCTGGAACAGAAAAGGGACATTAGACAAAAAGTAAGAAAATCTGAATAAATGATAAAATTTAGTTCATAATATACAGATATTGGTGAACTGATTGCAACAAATGTGTCATACTAATGTATGGTGTTAATAAAAATGGAAACCAGAGGCAGGAGGCATGGGAGAGATCATTTGGAACTCTGTACTATCTGCTCTGTTTTTACATAAAACTAAATATTCATGAAGATTATAAAAATAATTACATAATACAAACAGGCCTGCCTCACTGACTACATGGCCAGCTCTCACTAGCATGCCTAGATCAAAGGAGACCTCTGTCAGGCAAATACACTAACGTGAGTGTTCAAGACCATGGTCATTTGCATGTTCATTCGCTGGGTCTATTCATATTCTGTCTTGGAGCCCATCTGGCCAGTAGGAACATACAAAAGTGGAGGGTCCTCAGATCAAATCAGGGCCATTTCTGAAGAATGAGTCATCCTTATTATAGAGTCAGGGACTCAGGGACTCCATGGCTTCAAGAGTCAACCCTCTCTCTAAGGCTGTGTCCTTCAGTCACACCAGCTCCTCATCCTAGCACTGGGCTGGAGAGGCTTAGAGAAGAGACTGTATTCATTTATACACTGATGTAGTATAAAAAAAATAAGTGGTTCCTCTGTGTCAGGCTCTATGTTTGGAGTAAACGCTTGCCTTCAGGAAGCGTACAGTCATGTGGAAAAGTCTGGGTAACACCAAAGTTTTGATGTATAAGAGGGACTGAGAGAATAAGTGATAAAGGATAGGAAAAAGATGCACCCTCCCCCCACCCCCAGAACCTCTAGAAGTCTGACATTCACATATGGGGTATCTCTATGGTACACAGACCTTGGGTGCCTTGCCTGAGCCACAGGCCCCTCTTTCTGACTCATCCCAGGCCTGTGGGGGAAAAGCAAACCTCAGTCCAGCATTTAGGAGAACAAAGGAGAAACCGTTGTGACCCAGAGTCTACACATGTTTTTCTTAAGCAACCACAAGGGACAGCCTCTTTGGTGAGTGCACTCACCAGATGGTGGCGGCTTGTCAGCTGCCTCCCATCCAATTTGGCACCACTGAGTTGGTGCATCCCACACACTCAGCAAGATTCTGCTGAGTGGAGAAATTAAAAAAAAGAAAGAAAGAAAAAAACAAAACTTATTTTGTTCCATACCTAGAAAGTGTGCTCTTGGGGCTTGGAGAACAGAATCCAAAATCAACAAGAAAGTATCAGAAGAAAGCAATGAAAAGCTGAAGACAGCACCCTGTCCTGGGCCATGTGTTTTGTTTTAAGTTTATGGGGTTGGAGTCCAGGCAAGGAGAGAAACTGGTTCTTCAAGTCCATGTGTGCAGAGAGAGGCAGGGAAGGGCTGGAAGAGGAGGTGGGGGAAGCTGGTTGAAAAGAGATGAAGGAGCAAGAGAGGAGAAGACAGAAATAGGAACAACACAAGATATTTGCAAGGATCACAAAGTGCTAAAAGCCATTTCATTATTATAAATGTTATTTTGCAAATGACAACTCTTCTGGTTTAATTTTAGGGATGAAGAAAAGCAAAGACTGCATTTATTCAATTATCTATGTCATATATACCGGAGGTGCCAAAAAAATGCATATACATTTTAAGAGATGTTATCTATATATGATATAAATACAGATGGTACCCTTTGGAGCACCTCTTGTTATTGCAGAAGTCAAACGTGACTTGCATTCATCTTTTGTTATTGGTATATATTGAGTATTACAATTGTAATACAGTTAAAATGTGTGTACATTTTTTGGCACCCTCTGTATAAGTATGTATATATTCATATATGAGTGTAAATACAGGGCTCATGATAGGAACTTTTAAAATAAATGTGTTTGGAAAACACACTTTAGTAGAAATTTTTAAATATATCATCCATACCCTACCTCCCTAAACATGAATTGGTTTCTTTTTAAAGAATCTACTGGAACAGCTGTTTTTCTGAGAAGGGGAAGTGGGGAGGGCAGTGAGGAATAAGACAGTTTCTAATGATATGGTTGCATATAATGCTGTATAGTTTTCATACCTTCGTGTCCACACATACTCACTAAAACATAGCCCCAGAGTTTGAAATGCTCCCTCCTACAAACAAAGCTAGTCATAACCTTCTCCCTCTGCACCTGAATTACTTTCCTCAGCTTCTTCCTAGAAACAGAATGTCCTCTTAGGAACTGGGACAATGTTCTCTGAATGGGACACCCTACAGAGCGCATACGTCCTTGTGAGCAGGGCATTGCAGAAACACACACGTTTGCTGAGGCTGCTCGGTGCCATTCAGTGGTGCACGCCTAGCTGTGTCCTGGAGCCACGAGGCCTGTTCACACCTGCTTATCATTCCAAAACCCAGAGTGGGCAGAGCTCTGCCTATAAGGCTGTTATAACAAAGGAAAGGAAAACTGCACTGCAGATCCAGTGTTTGATGTGCCCCACCCCAAGCCCTGCCACACACCAGAGGAGTCAGGGGTCTGAGGGGAGCTTTGGTTTGGCTTATACTCAATCCTATGCTCACATGCTGGCTTGTCCTCCTTCCCAGCCCCACACCAAATCACACCAACATGACGTGAAGTCTAACCACCCTCTGATAAATGCAAATGAAAAGGATTACTTAGGTTAGCCACCTCTGGGCATCCAATGATTTCCCAAGCCCTGAGATGAAAATTCTATAAGATTCAATTTCTGAATTCATAAAGTGGGACCAAAACAGGGCAGTGGAAGGTTTGAAGAGATGCAGAGATGCATGCTTGCAAGCCACCTGGAACCTAGGTTACCCCAGACTGGGAGCTTCCCTGCCTTGTCCTCTTTCTAGTGTACACAGCTCACACCCAGCAACACTTCTGATAAAACATGGTTTGGCAGCCTGTGGAATTATGAATGTTTAGATTTGGGAGATGGCGAGGGAGCAAATGAAATTGCGTGCATATGAAGTAAAACCAGCAACTCGGGAATTATCTGGCAAAGGGAGGCTTGATTTGGAAAAGGGCTCCTTGGTTTTTACATGTCTTCCAGGATAAAAAGCACCATGAGGAAGGATCAGAGCCCTGGACAGGCTGCAGTGAAACAGGGCTTCATGCTGGGAGAACTGGATGCAGGTGGGAGGGACAAAGGAAGCAGGAAGGAAAACGATGCTCACTTCTGGAACTGGGATGCCATGCATCCTTCCAGAGCCAGTCAACGTTTTGCTCAGAGGTGGCTTTGAAATTTGTGTATTCCTGCAGCCAATGGGTAATGGTTAGAAATCCATCCATAAAATTTGGTCAGAAAACGATAATTTCCCCTCTGGAAGATTGCCCCATTGTATAGAGATTTTGCCTTTGTTTGTTGTTCATTTTAATTCTTGTAAGATGCTAAAAATATCATGAGACATTGTTGACAAGGGTCACTAAGTGTTTCTAAATCAGGATTTCAGTGGATTTGATTGTCATTAAATGTAAGCTTTATTTGAGAAAGATTAGGTGTGATAAAAAGGGCCAGGATACAAATAAACTCTCCTGTTTATTTATTTTAATTCAGTCAAGACTTTCCTCAGGCAGTTAAGACTGCCAATGACATTTTAAATATTACAGGATTCCAATAAGTCTGTATTATTGTTGAACACTGGGTCCCTTTACTAGTGTGGTTGCTAGTCTATAATAGATGACTAATAAATAGGGAATGGGAGGATGAAAGAATGATAGAATTAATGGTAAGTGGTTCCAAGGTTCTGACTATCTCTCTCTCCAACCCACCACTCAAAATTCCCCTTTTCTAGAAAATGTTCAAATTGTACCAAACAGCCTGGTTTTAGGCAACCTCTAGGCTAACATCTCCCACATCCTCTTGGATAAGCCATCAGAGTGCCTCTGCCTTCTCCCTACCATGCGTATAACTTGTAGGAGTATTTTCAGACTCCCCTGATGGTAAGAATCACCTGTGATGCTTACTGAACACCCCTTCTTACATCCTTCCTGTGGCTCTCTACCTCAGGAGCACAGTAGATTATACTGTGGAGCTTTTAAAACTGCTGATGACCAAGCTGCCTTTCAGACCATTCCATCAGAAACACAGGGTGTAGGATTCAGGCATTAGTAGCTTTAAAGCTTCCTATGGTTCCCATAGGCAGCCAAGTAGAGACTGTGACCCAGCAGGTTTGCTCTGGGACCTTAGAGATTGCATGGAAATGCAGGTGATGATTATCATTATGGAGCGGTTTGGGAAATTTTGGGCTACAGTCTAGGGCTAGATCAAGCACGGTCTCTGGAAGGTGGGTCAATTTCCTGTAAGACCGATCCGTCAAACTCACTACTCGGTACAGTTTAAGGAATGGCCCAGTGGCGAACAACTAATCAAGTTGAACCAATTACTCATACTTTCTCTCACCTGGGATATTGGAAGGGACATCACTTGGTTGCTGATGGTGTCCTTTGTAAGAATCTGTAACGTGGGTTTTAGATGGGGATGTTTATTCTATTGCATGGTGAAGCTGGGAGAAGGGGGAATGAAAACTTGGTGTAGAGCCACTGACAGAAGAGAAGTCATGAGAAGAAATAGGGAAGGAGAAGGGGCTAGAGAGAAAAAACTATTCTCAGACACTAAGAGCTTTCTTTCTGTTCTTGGTTCCAAATCCTCATGAGGCCAACTGCCTGTTCTACCTACAAGTTCATGAGACGGCCCTTAATTCTTTATATGTGCTGTGTGCTTTATATATTTCTTTATATTTTCTAGATCAAGCAGGTTTTCTTTCTCGTATCCAAAAGATTCCTAAGACACCGATTCTGTGATAAATGAAACCTACCAATGGCAGACTCCAAAGTGAACATGCAGGGACCAGGCAAAACTATATGTTGCAGAAATTCACTGTGCTCACCTGAATCAGTTCCAGTCCTACTTTGGCTAAACCCATCTTGCTAGATCATCCACTAAGCCTCACAGCTTAGATCATGGAGACAGACAAGCCTACTACTGTGTAGACTTGGGAACATCAAGTAATACATTACCTCTCTCCAAATCTCAATCTCTTTTTCTAAAAATTGTGATGAGGATGAAATGGAATGATAATAGATAGAAAGTAGCTAAAACAGGCCTGAGTTTATAGCAGATGCTCCAGAGATGCTATTCTACTTCCTTCTACAAAGCAAGACACAAGCACATTTCCCAGAGGTTAACCTACAATTTAATACTCATAGATTCTCTGTAACAAAGTCAAAGAAGTGATGGGAATGGTATGATTAAAGGAAGTCAAAGCAGGTCTCTTTCCTGCTATCCTTTTCAGAGCACTTAAATGCAAATGTGCATTGTAATCTCCAAGACAGAGTTGCCACTTGTCACTTAGGGTTACAGAATCCTCCTGTCCATGGAACATTGCATTGTCCCTACAGAACACATTCTGGGATATTCTCAGCTAGGCCTATCATTTTCAAACTGTGCTCCATGGAGCTTGGTGGTCCTGAGAGCTAACTAGCAGGGAATCTACAAAGAGGATGATGTTGGTGATGGCCAAGTTGAATAAAGCCCCAGTGCCTTCTCCTCTACTGGGAACTCTGCCCACCCCACCCCGGGAACTACGAATCTGAGATAGTAAAAAAATGGAAAGAGAAGACATACATACACTTAAAAATAACTGACCTTCCTCAGCGCTTACCAATTCAGAAACAATTATGAGGAGACACATTCACCATTCTTCCCAGAGCCACATGAAGAAATGTTCCCTCGTCTATCTCAGGGTCCTCTTTTCCTAATTACAGAGCTTGTGTTTTCTTGTAAACACATGTTTATTGAACTACAGTTTACAAACAAAATTAGCCTCTTTTGCATTCAGTCATAAGAACTTTGACCAATTTCACATTGGCCACCATCATATTCAAAATATAAAATATTCCCAGTACTCAAAAAGGTTCCCTTGTGTCCTCTTTCCATCCTCAGCTTTTGTCATCCATTGATATGTTTTCTTTTCCTATGGTTGTTATATATACAGTTTTTCCTTTCCAGAATGTCCTATAATTGGAATCATACAGTATGTTTACTTTTGAGCCTGGCTCCTTTCACTTAACAATGCATTTGAGATTCATTATTGTTGTTACTAGAAGTCTCAGAACTCTGTTTCTTTTTATTGCTGTTTCTTCTTATTTCATTGTTTGAATATCCCATAAGTGATTTATCCAACCACCAGTTGAGTGTTTTGTCATTTTGGGTGATTATGAATAAATCCATAATCAACATTTGTTTGGGGTTTTTATATATTTTTATTCCTCTTGGGTAAATAATTACGAATGAAATTACTGGATCATATGTAAGTATATGTTTAAATGAGTAAAAGAATACCAAACTACTTTCCGAAGTGGCTGTACCCTTTTGCCTTCCCACCAGCAATGTCTGACAGTTTCCATTGTTTTCATTCTTGTTGGCACTTTGATTTTTTTTTAAATTATTTCAGTCATTCTAATAGATAGGTGGTATCTCGTGGTTTTAACTCGAATTTCCCTAATGACTAATGATGTTAAGCATCTTTTCATGTACTTATTTATCATCCCTATCTTCCTTGGTGAAGTAGCTATTCAAATATTTTTCCAATTCTTTTAGTAGGTTGTTTTCTTATTATTGAGTTTTGAGGGTTCTTTTTACATTCTTGATAGAAACCCTTCATCAGGTATTTATTTTGCAAATATTTTCTCGCAGTCTGTGGTTGGCTTATTCACTTTAATAATGTCTGTTAAAGGGTAGACATTCTTTTTTTAATGAGGTCTACTTTTTAAAAATGGATTGTACTTGTGTTGTATCAAAGAAATCTTTGCTCAACCTAGGGTTTCCTCCTATCCCAAAGGTTTTTTCCTACTTTTTTTTTCCCAGAAGCTTTACCTTTAGATCTATGATCCATTTTGAGTTAATTTGTGTGTATGGTGCAAAATACATACCAACGTTCATTTATTTTGCATATGGGTGTCCAATTATTCCAGCACCATTTGTTGAAAAGGCCATCTTCAACTATTGACTCATTATTGATACCTATTTCTTTAGCTAGATTTAGTAACTCCCCAGTGTTTACATCTTTAAATTATTGCAACCAACCTATAAGTAACATTTAACCTGACGGATATAGTGAAAGAAACTTACAACAATAAACTTCCAATTCTTCTCTAAGGTAGGTCTGTGTGCCTGGGCTGCAAGGCTGCATTTTCTGTATGTTCCTGTCCCTCTTCCCTAGGGCAGCTAAACTCTGTCTTGCATCCGTGCTGAGTCTTTGTGAGAGTAGTTTTCTGCCCCTCTCTGAGCAGCAGATCAATGTTAGTATTGGTATAAGATATGAAGATATGAGTCCCAGAACACTTTTATTGTCCAGATACAGAGGAAATCTTTTTTTTTTTTTTACCCCAGCCTTAATGGATCTTCATGCTACAGAGTCTGCTGCCCCTTTCTAAGCAGCTTAAGCATTTTGTTCTGTAGGGGGTGAGGGTCCAGATGGGGCTTCCTGCCTTCCCATGATGGCAGTTGCTCCCCTCTTTCAGGCCTGAACCCACAAAAGAGGTGCACAATGGTCTACTACTTGCCTCCAGTCTTAGAGCTCCCACTGTGTCTATGCTGTCTAGTGGGTCTATCCTCTCTTGCCAGCCTATACTCAACTTTTAGCAATTCATTAAACATTTTAAGATGGCTCCTGGCGCTACTTTTTCCCATAACCCCCTTCTCTCTTAGACATAGGATGTAGAGCAGATCAACAGTTTGCTTCAATGCCCAGCCAGTCATTCACCAGCTAATCAAATTAAACTAAATGTCTTTGAATTATGTACAGAAGTATTGATTGATTCTCAGGAACTATGTGTTGATAGAGAGACAGATGAATCTCATTTTTTATTATTTCTTTGAATAGATTTCTAAGCAGGCAATTTATGCTTGGAATTCTTTTAATGTTATTTTAATGCTTGTGTTTACTTTTTGAAATATAGCTTTAAAATTTTTAGTGCTTGTATTGGTTTTCTAGGGTAGACTACCACAGACTAGTTGGCTTAACACAATAGGAATCTTTTCTTTCCCAGTCCTGGAGACCAGCAGTCTAAAGTCCAAGTGCAGGCAGCCTTGGTTTCTTTTGGAGGCTCCTGAGGTGATCCAGGCCTCTCTCCTAGCTTCTGATGGTTGCCAACCACCCACGGTGCTCCTTGGTCAGTAAATGTATCACTCCACTCTCTAACTCCCTCTTCACATCACCTTCCTCATTCAGTCTCTGCATTATCTCCTCTTTTTATAAGGACACCTAGTGTAGGATTTAGAATCCACCATAAATCCACCATCATCTCATCTTGACGTCTTTAACTTATTTACATTTTCAAATATCCTTTTTCCAAATAAAGTCACCTTCACAGATTCTGAGGGTGAGGACTTGGACATATCTTGTGGGGGGGACCTACAGCACTACCATTGTATGTCATACATCTTGTGTTATTTTTATAGTTATAGTTTTGCATTCCATTGAGTCATTAAAATGAGCCACCATGGAGCCATAATGATTTGGATAATTTAATCTGATATTCAGAGATTAAGAAGAACCAAATTATAATTTATATCTTGGCTAATCTATTTATAGGTTGAGAGACCCTAGGCAAGTTACACCAGAACTTTGGGCCTCATTTTTCCAATCTATCAAATAAAAATATTATTACCTACATTCTCTCAGTGTTGTCCTGAAGATTCAATTAAATAAGACCATGTAGGCAAAGCAGGGGCAAATACCAAGCACTAGTAAATGTTTATGACCTTCCCCCCTTTGACCCTATGTTGCTATCCATTAAATTCACAAGCTTTCCCCACATAAGCTGATTATGAAATGCCTCATGGCATTTTCTGTTCATCTAGAAATGAAAGCAAGAAAGAGGCCTGGCATGGAAGTCAGGAGAAGTGCATTCTAACCCAAATACACTATCTCCCAGCTGCTTAACCTGTAGTGACTTGGCTTACTTCTCTGGAATTTAGTTTCTTTAAACATAAAAGAAAGTGCTCCAAAGTTATTGGTCATCTCTGAGTCCCTCACAACCCCTATAATGCACAATTTACATCTTGGTTGGTAGAATAAGTGTCAGAGAAACTTCCAGACTTCTCTTTTATTCCAGGCTTTCCCACTATTAGTGATTCACTGATAATCTGTTAACTCAAAGAGTAAAATCAACACAATCCAGAGAAAACTAGGCCTCTTTTTGCTAGGAAAGAAGGCTCGAATTTGGGGAGGGAGGGGTAAAACAAATGCATGAATATGTGGTATTTCTGCCAGGTCCAGTGGGCAGTGAGGCTGTCTCCTCCCAAAGCACCTGCCCGCACCCCCGCACCACCACCCCCTCCCCACACACACAGACCAGCAGTTATGTGTACTCTAAAACCTCCCAAGTATGTATTTTATAAAAACAGGGCCTGGTTCAAATCCCGTGTAATGTCTCCAAAGGGAAAGAATAGAGTCAATACTCAGGGCGGTGTCTGTGTGTTGTAAATTCCCCAATCGCCTGTTCCCTCTCCTAGCTCACACACGCAGGCACACGCACACACACATAAACATGGCCATGAATATATACACTCCCATTTAATAGACTGGGGATTCAAATTACAGTTACAGTGTCATAAAACTGACTAATCTGTAGGGTGTGCAGAAGTCTTAAGTGCATATGTATGTATGTGTGTGTGTGTGAGAAAGAGACTTACGACTCACAAGCCTTGTTTACTTGAGGGCCTAAGTTCCCAAATGTGTGATTCCTCTGGGACATTTAAATAAGCTGTCCCCACAGAACTGTCCTAGAGGTCTAATACCTGGATGCAAGGCTATTTGCAGGCCCAGTGTACCATGAAAACATGGGGCCCCTTCTTCAAGACTTAAGAATTTCAAAACAGCAACAGCAGAGCACAAAACCTAGTGTGAGACCTTCTGCCTGCAAGGCCCTGTGCAATTGTGCCAGCCCCAGTAAGCCGCCCCAGTGTGGTAGCAAATCCTGAGTCTGGATCAAATTCTTGCAGCACTGCCGTTTCTTTAGGATATATCACACTGAAATATGCTCGTGGAGGAAACCCAGGGGTCCGGAGTAGCCTGGTTTGAATCCTACTAGACCGCGTACTAACAGAGTCACTTCTGGTCATCATTTAGAACAGTGGTCCTAACCTTTTCCCACTTGTGTACTCTTTTAAGCCCATTTCTATAAATTATACCTCTTGTTTTTATTTTTATTTATTTTATTTTATTTTATTTTTGACAGAAAGAGAGAGAGATACAGAGATAGAGACATAGAGAGAACTGAACTGTGGGAACTCCCCAGTTCAGCATGTGGGTCTGCCTGGGCCGGAGCCGGGATTCGATCCTGGGTCCTCGGGGCTTCAAAGCAAGCGCTTAACCTGCTGAGCCATCCTGGCTTTCCCATTGTTTTTAAAACACCTCTTTTTAAAAACTGACACTTTTGTTCAGGGCCTATCTTCATGTAAAATAGTGGAAATGAGGTAATAAGTTAGGAAAGAAAAATTAACCCACTGAAAGTACAAACCACAAATTTAATTTTATAATATTCGTAACAGCTAAATATTTGTTACTATTTTCCATGTACCCCTGGGGGTATGTGTACCGCCACTTGGGAACTGATGATTTAGAACCTCAATTTTCCATTTATTCAATGAAGGTAGAAGACTCATTTCATAAAATTACAAGGAGAATTAAATGCAATGAGACATATAAACCCCAGGAGACAAACATTGGCACAAAGGTGCCCTTCTTTTGGGCACAAACCTGGAAGATCTGTTCAAACAAAACAAAAACCTAGATATTAAAAGTGAAACTAAGTGAGCTTTGCAAGTGGTCGTTGGTGATTATGGCCCAATGGGATTTGAAAGCCTGACATATCTTTTTCAATCTGTCCTCTCATTTACCTCTAATGAGGTTTCTCCCTTGTGTAGCAAGAGATGACCTTCGGCAAAGGCCCTCCCTAAGCGTCGGAGTTTGGGGACTGACCTGAGTACCTAAGAGTGAAGACAAGTTGCCAGGGGGATGGGGAGAGAGAGAAATAAAGAAGAGTTAGCGGGGACTTTCAAGAGTCCCCAGGTTTCCTTTCTTAGCAGGGACAGGGAACTTTCTGGCAGCCAGGTTCCTGGACGAGGGCCGAGGTCTCCGTGGCTCCTATTGGCTCGCCCGCGGCTGTTGCTATGCGGATGGACCAATGGCGCAGGAGGAGTGTCCAGGCTCCTCCCCTTCCCGGTCCCGCAGCAGGCGCTGGGGGACGCGTCTGCAGCTCGCCTGCCCCCCCAAATCCCACCGTCCCGGTCCCCCATTTTTTTGGTTTTTTTTGTTTTTTAGTAAGGAGCGGCCAGGACAGAGTTCGGGGCACAGCCTGGGCGGGGCCAGACGCCTCTCTGTCAGACTAGTTCCTCTTCTCCCTGCTCCCCTTGCCCTCCTGGCTTTGCACAGCCTGAAGGTAGAGGGCGGACGCGCAGGTTGTTTTGTTTTGTTACCTTCCTCGTACATGTGTGTGTTTCATGCTTTAATAACTTTATCAACTCGGTGAACTTGCGTGAGAGCACCTGTTGCTTTTGTTGCCTTTATCATTTGCTCCTGTCTCTAACTGGCCTCTGGGTCACTCCCCCCTCCCCTCCCACAGTCCCCTCCCCCAAGACACACACACACACACACACACACACACACACTCTCTCTCTCTCTCTCTCTCTGTCTCTCTGTCTCTCTCTGTCTCTCTCTCTCTCTCTCTCTCTGTCTCTCTCTGCTGACTCCGCTGCCACCACCACCACCCACTCTTCATACACAAACACTGGATCTGGAGCATGTTTCTTGCTCCAACGCAGGGCCTCAGTTTAGAGAATGTAAACTTCCCAGGAGGAAAAGAACCTGTGCAAGAGAGAAAGAGCTCAGATGCAGGCAGCCTGAGTACTTGGGAGTAATTAAAAATGTCTGGACTGAAATCCTATTAATACCATGTGCTGTACTAGACGCTATGCTAAGCCATTGCCATGCGTCATCCTACTGAAAACTTGTTCTAGATGGGTAAACTGAGGCACAGCACAGTGAGATGCTTCCTCCAGGTCTATTGGCAGAAGCAGGACTTAAACCCTAGTATGTCTCCCTCCCAACCCCTTGGTTTTCCCCATGTCCCTGTGTTATTGCAGAATTCTAAGATAGCCCGTGTGGCATGGGGTTCTTAGGTCCCCCATCTGGGCATGTGTCTCCATGGAGTCCATGCCCCCCACCCAGCCCCAGCCAGTCCCACGTGCAAGCCAGCAAGGCTATCAATGAGCATGTATGTGACCCCAGGCCTATCCTAGCCCATCACTCATTTTAATCCTTGCATGTGATGTGTCTCTTCCTCAACGTGCTTCCTTCCAATTCATTGTTAGGGCTTGCCCCTTGTGGTGGGTGCAAAATTAACCTTATTTCAAGGGGAGGAAAATGAGGCACAGAGAAGCAGGGCATCTGGACCAAGGTCACACAGTAACAGTGGAGGACCCAAGACTGAACAAACAAGTAGATTTCCCCTCCGCTCCAAGAATGCCTATGGCCTATAAATTATGAATTTAAAATAACAAAAGGTAGGGATTGGGAATACAGAAGCAAAACAAAAAATAAAATAAAATAAAAGCAGTGGGACATAAATCTACGCTGCTTTTTGTTTGGAGACTGCTGGAGAAGTGGCCCCCAGCCGGGAGCAGGATTGGCTGGTGGAGGAGCATCTGCTGACATGGCTGGTTTCTACCTGGCAGACAGCTGTCTACCACCCTAGCCCTTGTTAGGAGCCTGGCACCAAAGGGAAGCGTGTCTGTACTCAGTCTGCTGTTGCCTAATAGGTTCAGCAGAAAGGCCCCAACTAGCCTGCCCTCATCCCTTCCCATGGGGTAAGGATCTGGGCATATTCATGTCTTTCCTAACACAAAAGGAGCCTAGGAGAGGCTTGGTTTCTGATGACTTAAAAGAAGCCGTGTTTTGCCAGGCTGATGAGAGCCTTTTGCCTTTTGAGCTCCACCCATCCCCTGAGACCCCCCACTGGGTCCCAGAAAGCTAGTCCTGCCTCCTTCCTTAAATCCCCCTAGCTTAAAAAGCCTAGCTGAAACCCTGCTCACAATCTTTCACCATAAAGTTGATTTTCTAAAACTTTGCTTTAAAACCTATGAACAATAAAAATTGGGATTAGAGCAAATTGGACTATTGTGTTTGTGGAGACTTATGTAACAGCTGGCTGTTGTCCCCAGTGTCCCACTGTTACTCTTCAGGCAGCCCTGACTTTTCAAGAATGCTTGCAAAGGAGCTTTCTTCCTGAACACTAACCTACACTGGTCTTGTTGCAACCTCCTCTGCTCCCTCCCAAGCTTCGTCCAGTCAGTGAAACACCGAACTACGGAATGCTTTGTCTCGCCTGCTTTCAGTATTCTTTTTAGCCAAGAGCCCCAATGAGTGTCCTTTCCCCCACAACAATGTCCTTGGAGTATGCTCCGCCTCTGAGCTAGGTACTGAGCTTCCCATCCCCATGTTTACACTGAAGTGGGAGAAACAATATTACCCAAATGTCTTCGGAAACCCAAACTTACAGTTATTTGTGTCACAAAGGAGACATAGAGACATACATGACACAATCACACAGTATAATAAAGGGACTTAAAGTCATTTGGAGCAATCAAGACAGGCTTCATGGAGGAAGTGAGGTTTGAGCTGAGGTTGGAGATGAGAGTGAATAGGAAGAAGAACCAGCACAGGGCAATGTCCTTTGTGGGATCTGACATCTATGGGTCCACTAAGTACGGTTAGCAGAGACTGTTGCAGTCTAATCCACTTTCCGTAGATGGGAAATTACTTTTTTATTGAGACTGGAAAAAAATTAGCTTCTCTTTGAACATTGGACTTTTCCCTAAGACCAGAGATTGGGACCATATGTTTAGGCCTGGTCTTGCTAGGTGGGTGTATAACTTACCAAAGGGATAAAATCAACACATTTTTCACTGCTTCCATAATCAGGGCAGGGAACGCTGGAGTCCTACCGATTTCTGCTTTTACCCAGTGTAGATTATATTAAGAAATGTGAAACTTTTCAGCGCCCCTGAACTAAAAGAGTTCAAATTCAAATGTCACCAGGATTTATTAAGTACTGAGTAGAGAGGCCTGGTATTTCCTAAGCCTGTCCCTGCTGGGAACCTTTACAACAACACTGGGAGATGGAACTTTTCAATCCCTGTGTGCAGATGAGAAAACCAAGGCCCAGAAAAGCCTTGGGTCCTAACTCCCAAGTGTGTGTCATGGAGGCAGAATAGGATCAAGTATTCTTTGACAGTGCATAGAATGAATATTTTATATCACAGGCTCACAAAAGATCAGATGTGGACAGTAGTTCAGAGCAACTTTGTAAAAAATTCTTACATAGTAATTGATCTGTACCATCCCTAACATGTCTACTCTCAACTTGACTCTCCTGTAATAGGGAATTCATGGCATTTTTGATGAAGTCAGGTTGAATTTTTGATCCTTGATTACTCAAGAAAGATTTCACCTTCAACACTTCCAGTTAGCCCAAACAGAAAACATTAGTCAGAAACATATTGACTAAATGTTTAAATAAAAGCAATGGACATAAACAGAATCAGGTATACTAACAGCAAAGCTCCTTATTTAGAGATGATACCAGCCCTGCAAATGAAGAGAGAAGCCAGAATACCTTCATAATAAAGATCATAATCTATGTGCTAAAGACCTTGAGGGCTAGGCTTCTGTTGTTCCCTGAATCTCTCCTATGTTCACAGGAATTATGACATGAATTGAGTCAACCATTCTTCTCCATGGTCATCCCATGGAAATCCTCCTGGGCTTAATGCTACCTAAATGAAGCTCTGAGGTTCTCTTTCCTAGACTTTAGTGCCAGGATCGGTGGTGAAGGGCTATGAAGTTGCCATTTTTAGAGCACCTGGAGTCAGCTGCCTAACTCCACAGGCATCCTATCTTCTGCTTCTCACTACCCCTCCATTTGTGTGCTTCCCTGATGGACACCGATTAGCTTGCACCTATCCTAAGTATCAATCATAGCAGCCTCCCCAAATAGAGGTAGACTCGGAAGTCTGTAGGACTCTACTGTTCCCAATCCCTTTCTTAATTCATGCATCCATCCATCTATCCATCTACTCATCCACCCACCCACCCATCTATCCACTCATCCATCCATCCATCCATCACCATCCATTTATCCATCCATCCATCCATGCATCCATCCACTCATCTATCCATACTCCATCCATCCATCCATCCATCCATCCATCCAACCATCCATCTATCCATTCATCCATCCATCCATCCATCTATCCATCCATCCATCATCCATCCATTTATCCATCCATCCGTCCATCCATTTATCCAAACTTCATCCATCCATCCATCCATCCATCCACTCATCCATCTATTCATCCATCCATCCATTCACTCATCCATCCATCCACTCACCCACTCACCTACCCACCCACCTACCTATTCATCCATTCAACAAATATTTACTGAGTTCTTATGTGAAATACAGGAAGGATGAAGTTAAATCAATTCTGTCTCTGCTTTCATGACATTTACAGTCTAGTGGAGGGAAAAGTTCAATGTTTAAAGGACCAGTAATGAAATATCAAGTCCCCATGATAATGTATAATTACATTTTTCCTTCAAAAAACTCGCTCTGGCTCCTATGAATGGGACAGGAAGTGGGGAAGAGGATATTGTCACAGTCAGTTGCTAACACTGCTAACATTTAATCACCTGCCCTATTAATTTTTGTGCACCGCCCCCCCCCAGACATTTTATGGCTGATGATTTACTCCTTTAGAATGAAAGCTCCATGAAGGGAGGCACTTTCTCTAGTTTGCTCACCTCCAAAACCCTGGTGCTAGCAAAATTCCTGGAACCAAGTGGGAGCCCTGCCATATGTGTTAAGCCAATGAATGACATTTACTTAAACCTGAGAGAGGCAGTCATTCTAGAAGCATCTGAGAGATGGTGATTAGGAGTTAGGGAAAGTGGTATGACCCACCTGTATCTATTGGAAATGCCCTTCTGCTGGCTTATACTATTGTCACTCAAAGAGGCTCCAGCCTGTTCCCTAGGAACCCTTTGGGGATTTGAATAAAAGATTCCTTTTTGTTTTAATAATTTAATTGTGGCAAACAATTAAATCCAAGTTCAGAGATCACTTTTTAAATGTGTAACTCAAGAGATTTTTTTTTTCCTTTACTCCCCTGCTACCCATCCCTTATTATTCCCAGAAATAAGTGCCAGGCATAAACCTCATGTACGTAGCAGTTGGCTATGGAAGCACACAAGTAATCTCTCATCTTGATCAAGGAAGAGAGAAATGGAAAACTTGATCCCCAGGTGGCTTTATAGGAACTAAAAAAAAAAGAAAGAAAGAAAAAATGAAGATGTTGGCATTGTCCAGTGCTTGTAACATTTTCCCTTTTTAAAACAATCATTATGTTTATGTTCGCAGCATGCTTGGTAATCACTTTTGATCATCATTCTCTACATTAGCACAGCATTTTATCCATTTTGAGGAAACTGCACTTGAGGTCAAGGATGGGTGAGGGCCTCGTTCTTGAGACAGCATCGATAGCTCAAACCCTGGAATGGATCCGCATCCAGGACAGCCTTTGTCGTCCTTGCTAATATTTCCTCCAATGGTTAAATCCCCCACGTGATGAATTGCAAAAGGCAATGTCCACATTTGAATGGATTTTACCCATAAGGAAAGAAGCCGCACCTCTAGGTAGTTGTTGTCAGGACTGGAAGGGAGGTCTGTGCTCAGAGGACCAGCGTCCACCCCATCTTTGTGGCACAGCAGTAGCAATTAATGATGTCGTCTCTCATCCCCTAGTCGCAGACAAGGAGGAGGGGGCACTTAGATGTCACTGGAGGAGACAGAAGATGGATAGCCCTGGGAGGTTCCTCTGTCCTATTGATGCAGACACACCCGTCTCTCTGTCTCACTGCCCGCATCATCTTCAATTTAGCCAGATGGACATCATGGGGGAAATTTAGTCTGGACCAGAGATCTTAAAACACGAGCGAAAAGAGCTGGCTCTTGGGAGAACTGAGGATGGGGCCATTAGAAGTTGGGAGCTGGGGCCATTAGGAAGCAGCCGGGCTCTGTTGATGCACAGGGGGATTGGTGCTCGATAATGGGAAATGTGAACACAGGTTAGTGCGGTGATTACAGCATGCTGGACAGGGGCCCTGCGAGGCCCGGAATAGATTAAGACTCACTCAGCTGGAGGTTGGGGGCAGGGACAAAGGTCACCCCGTCAGCTTCTGGGGAAGGTATCCATGTGGTCAGCAATGCTCTTTCCCACAGTGCAGACAAGAAGGGTCCTTTTAGAATGTCACACTGAAGAATAGCACATCCATGTCCTCAAATCTGAGAGAACTGGACCTTCAAGATGGGGGCCCATTAACTGCAAGCCCAGAATGGAACCATGTAGAGAGCTTCGTAAAGGATTTGCTACATCCTGGTGTGGCAAGATGGCTGAGTCTCCACCCTACTTCTGGGGGCAATTTATCCATGTCTATCAAGAAAACAGATTCAAAACACATACATTTATTCTGGGGAAAAAACAAACAAACTGAGATATGCACACAAAGATTTGTAGGTAACAAAGAGCATCAGTGGCATATGTATACTGGTGAAAAATGGAAAATCATCTAAATGACCAAGGACAGGAACTAGCAAAATCAATTGTGCATTCCTACAATGGCACTCAGCAAACCTTTAATATAGAATCATGTTAATGACATGGAAAAATGATTATGGCATGCTGAGTAAATCAAGTGCAGGTTACACTAAGAAAGTGGATCAGATGTGATCCCAATTCCATCAGGGGAAAAAAGTCCAAAAGAAAATAGGCCCAACTATTAGTAGTTGTGATCTCTATGTAACAGGAGTAGGAGATTTTATATTCTTTTCATAGTGTTCAAAGTCTTTAAAAGTAGCCATGCTTTAATATGTACGTATCTGTATAGCTAATGTATAAATTACTTAATCTCCCCTCCTTATCTTCCTCACCCTGCTTTATTCTCCTCCACACCCATGTTCACTGTCTGACGTCCTATGGAATTAGTGGTTTATTTGCTATGTGTCACTGTGGCTCTATCTTCTAGAATACAAACTTCCTGAGGGCAGTGACGGTGTCTTGTTCAGTGCCAGACCCCCTTCCCCTTCTCTGTCTAGCACACAGCCATAGACAGGATTCAAATATTTACTGAATAAATGGATATTCTCTTTTTATAATCATGAAAATTAAATATTATTGGGATAAAAAAAAAGAAAAATTCTAATTGCTGTGACAGTTGTTTTCCCGTCTACTTTAACAAGCCCTTATGGGCAGATTCACCATGCAGAGTGCCTGGCTTCATTAGACCTGCGACTCACCATGTTTAGGAATGAATCTGAGACTCTACAGCGAGCTGGTCCAACCTGCAGCCCATGGGCCACATGCAGCCCAGCATGGCTTTGAATGCGGCCCAACACAAACTCATAAACTTTCTTAAAATGTTATGAGATTTGTTTGCATTTTTTTTTTTTTTTTTTTTAGCTAATCAGCTATTGCTAGTGTTAGTGTACTTTATGTGTTGGCCCAAGACAATTATTTTTCTTTCATTGTGGCCCAGGGAAGCCAAAAGTTTGGCCACCCCTAATCTATAGTTTTAAATGGTCACCAAGTGGCTCTTACGCACAATTCATATTTCAGATTCATTGTAATTAGCATTTCTAAAAACAAGTAGAAGTGTTCCGTCTTTTAAAGTCAAGGCATAACATTTATTTATTTATTTATTTATTTTTAAAGATTTATTTTATTGTTTTTGACAGAGACAGAGAGAAGGGGGACAGCCCAGAGCAGTCTCTATAGTTGTACATCATCAGTTTTCAACATGGTTTCGTTCCACACGGGTGGGCGGGGGCCATGCAGGGTGGAAACTGGGCAGGGGGACTCCCGCATGGGAGGCATGACCCCTCAAGCTAGGGGCCAAACCGGGGGATGGGGGGAGGGGCAGGGGCATGAGAACTGAGCTAGGGGCCTTCTGCATGGGAAGCGCACCCCAGTTCAGAATATGGATCAGTAAGGGCCAGGCGGGGATTCCATCCTTGGTCCCCGGGGCTGCAAAGCAAACACTTAACCCTCTGAGCCATCCCAGCTTCCCCCAAATTTATATTGTTCCTCTACTTCCAATCCAGGATTCTCCTTTTGACAAGGGTGCTATCTGAGAGTGTGGCCTTGTGAAAGAATACAGACATTTGCCACGTAGTAGCTAAGCTGCCTCCAAGTACCACTCAGTGGCAAAGCCTTGACATGCCAAGACTGTGTCTTGGAGAACTGTGGTTAACCACACAATAGTCCTGAATGCCCAGTTTTCAGTGTGGATTTATGCACGTGCCTTTTTAATTTGTACACATGATCGAATGGAAATCTAGATCTGTCCCTACTGTCACACCTCCCCACAAATTAACCTTTTCTCCTATTTCTCCATATTTCTCCCTTCCAGTTCTTGAATATTTAAGTTTTACAAATTCATAATCATTACATTGATATTCTCAAGATACAGTTCTTTTAATTTCATGATCAATATCTTTCCCACATCCCCTTTTCTGCTGTTCCTCCCACACTATAGAATTTTTTTCTTTGTAATAATTAATTTGTATCCTTTCTAGGAGGCTTCACAGCTCTCAAAGCATTTTCACACCAATTATCTTATTAACAGAACCAGATTCATTTTTTTAGATGATGGCTTTGTTCTTTCTTATGAAAAGTATCTCAGCAGAGACTCATCCAGCAAATTGCTTAGAACCATGGGCTGTATAACTAGAGAGACCCAGATTCAATTCCTGCCACATAGTAACAGCGAATTGAGGCAAACGTAACCTCTCACAGCCTGTTTTTCTTGTCTATCCAATGTAGATATATACCCAGTCTCCAGTCCATAGAGTGACCATAAGGATGAAATAAGACAATCAGTTATAAAATACTCTGCCCAGTGCCAATGTAGAGGGTGGGTTCCATTCATGTCAGTTATTATTTTTATTATCATTGTTAGTAAATATATGAGATAAAAACTTTTAATGAAGTGAGAGGAAACCAATTCCACTTGGCCTGACCTGACCCCATAATCTATTTTCATTTAAAGCACACATTTTAACCCAGAATAGGAAAGAGACAACCACATTTTGTGCTATGCCCTTCAGTAATTGTTTGTCTGATGGAGAGATTGCAATTTCATATTATTGCACATCTTTGCCTGGGACAGAAAGATAATTCTTTTTTTTTTTTTTAATATTTTATTTTTATTTTAGACAGAAAGAGAGATACAGAGACAGAGAGAGAACTGAACTGGGGCACACCCCAGTTCAGCATGTGGGTCTGCCTGGGCCAGAGCCGGCATTCAATCCTCGGTCCTCAGGGCTTCAAAGCAAACGCTTAACCCGCTGAGCCATCCCAGCTTCCCCAAAAGATAATTCTTGAGATCTTACTCCTCCCCACAAGATAGAGAGACTTGGGCATGTTTGGTTAAACTGAAGTCCAGCATTTCTATAGTTTAGAAATTTGGGGGAATTTTTAAATTTTATTTTTTCAGATTGAGTATTTTTTGATCGGGGTAGAGGTGGGGGAGGGGGCTTCTCACTGCCAAAGTTCTCCTGGGGAAGCCTGTTCTTGCAGGTTTCAGCAAACTCAGTTGGTTCCAAGGGTTCGGGCTCAGGTAATCTTTGGACAAACAGCTGAGGCTCTGAGAGGCTTAACTGAAATGGGCCTGAACCTAAATGTTTTCTGAGGTACACCCACCGATAACTTTGTTGGCCAAGATTTCGTCAGCCTTGCTGTGAAAACGCTCCTGTTAGCACCTGAAAAACTCGTCTTCACTGCAGAGCCAAGGTTTGGTTTTCCTTTATCAGACTTCTGAGAGCTCTAGACCTTTCTGTGTGTCATTGCACACAGCCTGAGCACACTGGGACATGCAGCCTCCTGTCGTTTCAGCTTGGAAGTGATTTCTCCCTCAGTACAGCTTGTCTTGAAGTTCCAGAAAAGCCAGACCTCACCTTCCTCTTAGCCAAGTCCTCCAGGCTGGGACTAAGTTCTCTGTCAAACATAACAAGTCTAATGAACGAGGGAACACCTAATCTGAGCACCTTGCCAAGGTCCCGTGTGAATTGGGAGGAAAACAGAGCTTGTCTTGGGAAAGAAGATGTGAAATGGCATAGCTGGATAAAGCACATGGGGAGATCTGGGAGAAGCCAATGACCCAGCCGAGATTTGCCCTTGTTTTTTATTTGAACGAGTTTCTCCCCACCCAACTTGAGAGTCAGCTTGGAAACTTTTCCGCAGATACCTGAACCTCCAGACACTAAATCCATTAGGGCAACAGTCTCCAACCTTTTGGCTTCCCTGGGCCACATTGGACTTAGAAGAATTGTTTGGGGCCACACATAAAATACATTACCACTAATGCTAGGTGATGCGCTAAAAAAAAATGGGTAAAAAAATCTCATAATGCTTTCAAAGTTGTCCTGGCCCACATATGGCCCACAGGCCGCAGGTTGTACAAGCTTGCCTTAGGATCTAATTTATAATACCTTTTGTGCATATCAAGAATCATTACATTCATATGTCAGAAATATTACTAAAGAACTCAGACCCTGAAAGTTTGAGTGGAATAATATCCTGGAGTCCATGTAATTTTCAGAACGTTCTTTGGGCCAATAGGAAATGAAATGAAAAGGCACACATCAGATAGCACACAGATGTTCCAGCCCCACATTCACATTACCCTTTGGAATGTTCTGGATCCGTCATACGCCAGTCAGAAAGAGGAGTCAATGTCAGGAAGCTCAATGATGCAGCAAATTTAATATGGTGCACCATACCAAGGTACAAAGGTGTTGATAAAAAGCAAATGGGGTACGAGGAAGCACGCATGAAATGAACAATGGCTAAGATCTTCTACACAAAAAAAAAAAACTAAAATGCAAACTGAAAAATCAGAAAGCTACAATTATTTTGGTGCCAACACCTCTATTTTCATGTACATTATTGCATGTGATCTCTATATTCCCAACTTCACATGTTAATGTAGACACTTTATTTCACACTGTTAAGATCTAATGCCTGTAGTAAAGTTTCCATGAATGTTTTTGATTCACAAAAGAAAGAGGGCCAGGTCAAGCAAAAGTACCTTTTAAACTAAAAGAAAGGGTGGCAGGCTGACTCCTCTCATGAACTAATAGTGTAAGGTTTCCAAAAGACACTGTGTTTGAATATGCCTTGCTTTTAAGTGTCAGGCCGAGACAAACACGTGCATTGTCAGTTCTCTGTGCCGTGTGTGCCAGTAAAACAATCCAACATCTTTTTTTTCAGGGTGATGTTGACACATGTCAAATACATTAACATTCCTATTGGAATGACTCACTGGAAGGGAATAGCAAGTCAGAAAGACGAGAGGAGATGAGTGGGAGATGGGAGAAGCATTTTACAATTGGTCAAGATATTAGGACCAGCTCTTCTTTTAGATGTTTGTTTTTTAAAGAGAGCAGCAGTGTTACGGCTATGAGATTGTTATTTGTGGTCACCATCATTGTTGTTGTAATTTGTACATTGCATTAGCTTTACCAACTTGGAAATCTGAGTGAGGTCATCAAGCCAAGGAGTGGACATGCATGAGGCCTCCCCTGCTGGTTTCATTATCCTTACAGCTCTCTCTCTTCAGTGCATGCGGAGTGTTGGTAGCTGAGCCTAAAGCATCTGTCTCAAAGGCCTCTGATGCATCCTCCTTTCTCCTATGCTTTTCCAGGACGTCTGTCCATCCTCCTCAGGCAGATTGCTAATACCTCACGCCGGGCTGGCCTCTGGGGTCACATTTGGCGGCGTGGCCCTCCTTGCCTTTGGAATCTCCTCTCCTTACAGTTAGAATTTTCTTGTTTTTGTTGCTGTGGCTTGTTTATGCTTTATTCTGTTTCAAGGAAGATTTGACTACAGTTTTGGTGATAAGTGAGACAAGAATTGATCAATGGCAACTGAATGTGACCGTATTTAGAAGCCAGGCCCAGACCTTTCTTATGCGGCCACCGCAGAACTGTCTCATTATGTCCATTCTAAAACTCTGTATTCACAACTAGAGCAGCTTCTCCAGGGGGGTGACCATGAGTGTGTGTCAGTTCCAGGGTCCCTGCCTGACCACCAACCTTTCATCTCTGTCTTAGTGTTGACCTCATCTCAGGATGATGGACAAGTGAGATTTCCATTCTCTTTAAGAACACACATTTCTATCCTCGTCCTCCCAACCACACCCACACATAACCCCAAATAAGTGATTAGAATGCAGCTGTCTGACGCCCAGACAGTTCTCCAAGCCTGAGTCACTGAACATTCAAGAACGCTTCCCATAGGTTATCAACATAATGGTCGAGAGTGGTCTTTGCCCGATGGTCAACTTCTCATTTTTCACAATGGCTCCTTCAAGATGAGATGATCATGCATCCAGTGGTCCTCTTTTGTTAACAGAAATACAGCTGTGGTTCACAGGCACAGCTCAGACTGAATCTCAAGAAATGTTTCAGCCTCTGCTCCTCAACACACACTAAAAACAGAAACAGAGCTATAGCTCAACCAAACATTTTAAGTTGCCAAATGTTTTATTCTAAATCCATTTTCAGAGGAAGCCGGGATGTCTCAGTGGGTAAGGCGCTCACTTTGCAGCCCCGGGGACCAAGGATCAAATCCCGGCCCTGGCCCGTGCGGAACCATATGCTGAACTGGGGAGTGCCCCCAGTTCAGTTCTCACTGGGGTGAGACCCCAGCCCAGTTCCTGCCCTGTGCAGCCCCGTGTCCACCTGTGGAGTGAAACTATGTGGAAAAACCAATGATGTGCAACTATGGAGACTGTTCTGGGCCTGCCCCCTACTCCCTGTCTCTGTCTCAGTCTCTGTCTCTGTCTCTCTCTCTCAAAATCAATAAAAAAAAATAATAATAATAAATCTAAATCCATGTTCAGCTTCCTGGTTCTTCACAGGTTTTCCTCAAGACAGGGTGACCAGATGTACTGTTAGAAACAGGACAGAAAACAACAGTACTGTCCCGTTTTAAATGGTACATATAGTCTGCCTCCTGACACCTTGGATTCAGCCCAGTGAGACAAGTTGACCTACCTCAAGTACACTAGTGCTACTTGTATTTATGCTCCACTGAAGGGCCCCTCCAGGTACTTTTCTCAGACAAGAGAATAGTGTACTATGCCCCAACAAAGTAGCCATGTCTCCACCAGAAACAGGCTTACAGATTTGAAATAAAAAATTTTGCTGCTTTGACTGAAAAATCCTACAAAGATATTCAAAGGCAGGACGTTCGTTCTGACAGGTATTACACTCATGTTGTTTCTTTTTGGTGGCTTCTCCAGCATATGCTGACCCTGCTCTGGAGTGAGGCACTATGGCCATATGCGCCTCTTCGCTGGCTTCCACCACCCCATGTCATTCCCTCAACTCCCACCCACATGCACACACATCACAAGGAAAGCCTCTTCAGGTGAGAATTAACTTAGGCCAGTTGCCTTCTGTCTGCTATTCCCGGTCAATGTTCCTCCTGGCCATCTATTGGCCCATGTGTGCAGACGTTGCAAATCAACCTCTCTTGTAACATTCTGTATGGCTTATAGCCTTGAACCCACTGGGTTTTTTGATGTAATCGCTTATTTTTTTCCTTCTGTTTACAACATCACCAATGCCTATGGCATATCTCCTAGCAAGAAATCACAAGGACTTTCCTTTGATCTTCAGTGTCAGCTTCTTTGGAGATAACTGTCTACTTCTTGACAACCACTGCAACCCACACTGTACTCTATATGTGCAATATCGTTTACGTAAGTCCAGACAGCCAAGGAAATCCTAAGGCAGAGTTTTGAATCCTACCATGAGTTCACTGAGAAAGCTGGTCAAGAACAAACAGCTCCAAACTAACTCCCTTCTTCTCTTTCTGCTTCATTCATTTATTTCCTTCCTTCATTTCTTTCCTTTCTTTTTCTCTCCCTCTCTCTCCTCCCTTCCTTCTTTCATCCTTTTTCCTGCCTCCCTTTTTCATTCCTTTTTTAAATTTTATTTTACTAGTGATCATAATTGATCTCAGTATCTCTAACTCCTATAAAAACGGAATCTATTGTCATCTTTTACCTAAGAACACACACACAAAATTGATCTTCTCATGAAAATAAAGGTGTTTGTGATTCACCTCCCGAGCTTCTCCTGCTGCTGTAAACTTCTTTCACTTTTCTTCTGTTTCCTAAAGTCTTGAGCCGAGTTTAAGGGAAACCTTCTGCATTTCCTCCACGATATGCCACCTCTTTCATATAAATACAAAAATATCAAAGTCTTTTCTAGGTAGAATGATCATTTCCTCCCGGCTATAACTATGGCCCTTGCATATTTCAAATGTCCCCTTTAACTCTCAAAAGTGTCCAGTTTTCTGAGGAATTATACAGTTGCCCTATTTCTAAGAGATCTTAAAACATAACTCAGACCCCAATTGCACAGCTTGTGACAGGCAGTCGCAGGCCCACCCCAAGATTTCCCAGAAATCTCTGAGTTCCCGGGGTTTGTTCCCTCATGCTTCTCTGTGGCTTCCTGGATTCTCTGCTTTTCTCTGGCATCAAACTAGATACAGAATTCAGCTTTCATTGGTTGACTCAAAAACTCCACTAACTAATTATATGAGCATTCTGGTATACGTTGCTTAAATTCTGAGAGAGTGCTGGGAATGGCCATAGTGTGGTTTACGAGCCCCACTCCTCCTCAGTCTTAGTGGTTCTATCCTCACTCCCCTCCGCCATCCTCCCCTATCTCCCCCTCCTCTGTGAGCAGCAATAAACACATTCCTCTCCCTGCCCCCTGCAGAGCCCTGCTGTTCATATCAAGGTCCCTGAAGGCCGCAGCTTATACTTGCCAAAGAAGTTTTCTAAATAAATATCTTGCTCTTCAGGAAAGAAAGTTTGATGAATACATTTTGTTCTCATGTAATTAAACCTAACTACCTAAGTGGCATTTGATTTCATTGTCCTTATCTTGATTCTCACTGGCGTGTGGACAAAAGTAAACTTTGGCAGAAAAAAAAAGGGGGAGAAAATAAAAAGAGATGAAACATTAAAGAAATACAACACATGCACAGGAAGAGGAGAAGAGAGGGAGAAGGAAAAATAAGGGAGGGAGGGAGGGACCCTTGGTACCAGAGTCTGACTTTATCCTTCTGAACAGTGGTTTTAAAACATTCCTATGAGTGGGTGTTTCTGGGAGTGTTGTCAAAGGTTTAGATTTGTGGAGTGCCACCCCCAAAGGCCTTGACCTGCTAAAATCTACAGGGACCACACTTTGAACTCCTCTAGAACATGCCTAAGCTTAAGAAAGATAGTAAGATTATATAAAACTAAATATAGCGAAATCGGGGAGGATTATGATTATTTTTTCTTTTACCAATTGGTAAGAGTTCTTTGAACTATAGGGAGGCCATTCTGTCAGACTTGGTATTTCATTTTGGCCTGAGAATCTGAAATCATCTTAAAGTGGCTCAAGTACTGAACATAGCACTAGAATGTCCAGGTCTTTTTCAAATCCAACCTTATCTTAAACAATATACTCATGAGCCTGACCCAGTACCTGTGCAGATAAATACAAAGTCAGGTCATCAACGACAGTACAAGCCAAATTGCTGGATCTTTGGCTGAACTTCTTTGAAAGAACACATCAGAAAAGCAGTATGAAATAATACATGGATAGTACTTTGCCTGGAACCAGGTATTATTATCACGAAGAAAAAAAACAAACCCAAACCCAACGATGTACAATGAAATGTAAATGAGGAGCTCTCTAGCATTGTGTTCTCCATGGTGCTTAGTCAATGTCTTAATGATGAGAGAAGTACCTAAACCAAACAGTGAGCTGAAAGGAGAGGCCTAAAACAGGGCGACATTGAGAAAGCCAATTTGATCTGTTTTAAAGCTGGGATTATGCTATATGTGATGCCTGCCCTACTTTCAACGTGCAGTTCTCATTCAGGCCATTGTCTCTGTTCGCCCCCGTCCCCCATGCTTATTTTTTTTTTTTTTTTTTTTTTTTTTTTTTTTT